>JACXGK010004436.1:0-38303 GCA_016801125.1 Novumbra hubbsi
TTATACCCTGTTAACGCGATATAAATGGACATATTCATGCACTTATACCCTGTTAACTCGATATAAATGTACATACGAACGTGGTTATACCCTGTTAACGCGATATAAATGGACATACGAACGTGGTTATACCCTGTTAACGCGATATAAATGTACATATTAATGCACTTATACCCTGTTAACGCGATATAAATGGACATATTCATGCACTTATACCCTGTTAACGCGATATAAATGGACATATTCATGCACTTATACCCTGTTAACTCGATATAAATGTACATACGAACGTGGTTATACCCTGTTAACGCGATATAAATTGACATATTCAGTGATCCTCCGCTGGCAGAAAGTTCCGGTAGGTTGTCTAAAGCAATCAAAAGCCTGCACCCTAGTACTTTTATTTGTCAATGGTGAGGAAAGCAGATAAAACTGACAAGACTAGGAAAGGAAGCCATTCATGACGATTGTATGGGTACATTACCATCTATGACCCAATCCTCCAGACATGTGATTGGACAGGTTTTCAGGGTAAATATGTTAAGGACTATGTTAGGATGTGTAATCACATACTGGAATTGTGACCAAACTTTTGAAACAATAAAATAAAAGCAATAGTGCCGCATTAAAATGGGACATTTTTGGCCAATCGGGTGCTTGTGAAGGTGTGTGTGTTACAAACATACAATGTCAATAGCTACAATATACCCGGAGTACACTAACAACATAGAAAGAACAGCATTACTAAAGACAAGTGATTTACATGTAGTCAATGCAACCATCAAAACATTAGATAATAAATAAATTATCAATAATCATCACAACTACATTTTTTTTGGCATGATATACCAGCAAAATTCAGTTCCCAAGTTTGGAGTATTTCAACAATCACTTTTTGAACAGTTACACGTATGGTACAGTTCTAGAACATCAATGGTACTGAAATAATTATCAGAAATGAAACTACATCCATGGTTATGTTTTCCAATCCCAAGGCTATCTACCTATATAATTATATATTGTTGGAATGAATGCAAGTATGGGTTGTTTGTTAGTGAGGCGGGAGAATGAACCCCTAAACCCTAAGAGTAACAAAACCTGTTTGTAAAAATGTTACATATTTAACGTGGGATGATCGTCAATAGTCGATAATCAAATAGGTATATTGTCTAAATATGAAATTTGTAGCATCTCAACTTATTACACAAATGACTTCAGTTCCTGCATAGAATCACATGAAGCAGATATGGAATCTCCAAAAATAATAAAAAAAAATCATCAAAATAATATTCATGTATATACTTCTGAATAGCCAAAAACAGTGTTGGTTTCACAAGTAGGCTTATAAAACGCAAGTATAAACAACATTACAATAGGATATCTACAGTTCAGTAGGAAAATTATAGTTCGAAATCACACCTGGTCAACTGAAAACAAACTGAACCATGCTGACCCCCCCCCCAGCTCTACTCCACGATGGGAGAACGCAGAAACACACGCCGGAGAGTACTTAGTGCTTTCCAGGGTCAATATTCTGTCGCTCTCTTTTTCCAAACCCAGTTGCTGTAGACTGATCTATAAAGAAAATAGGAGAGCCTATTTATTGGCCACACATACAGTCAGTCAGAAAACACTAATGACCAAATAAGAGGGACAGATTGGGCAAGTTTGATTTCCTGAGTAAAAGCATGAGAGAAAACAAAAGAGAAAGAGAAGTGTTTTCCCAAACAGAAATCCAAGATAGATTATTTTGTATTTCCTGCTCGCTGCAATAAAAAGCTTCCTCACATTTTTTTAGAAAACATATGCTTGAATTAAGCAAAATCTAGGTGTTTGAATAAGACTAAGTAACTTGTTTTCAGAATGTCTTGAGTAAAACACTGACCTCATTGACAGATTAGTTTCCTTAAAGTTTGATTTCACTCATTTATCAAGGAAGTGTTTTCTGGAAGCGTGTCGGCTCCAGTTTACAGGTATTTTGGAAGAGTTACGGTCATTTTGCAACCCTTCCGTGTGACCATCCATTGTGTGGGCGTACCTGTGTTTTCCGGTGGTGGTCGGGACGCGTCGCCTGTGCCAGCCCCAGATCCCCTGGACCCCCGGGGCTGTTGGAACGACGGCTGCCACGGGAAACCCTGATAGACCCCAGGTAGATCAGAATGACCATCAATCGGATTAAGGAATTTCAAAAGGAAATGTGACATTTAACCAAAGGCTACACAGGCTAGCCCTCCAGATGAGCAACAAGCTGTATATTCGGGAAGGGGGGGGGGGCTAGAACTCCCACTAATCACCGCCAGCCCAAACCACGGTGATAACCGAACTTACCGGCGTGAGCGGCGTGAAGTCGCTCCGTCCCGGCGGCACTACGCTGGCGGCAGTCGACGCGGCGGCGGCGTTGTTGGCTACCCGGGGAGGGAAGTGAATGGGCCAGCCGTCCAGGCCCTGCCCACCGGGGACCACCTGCAGAAACGGACCACAGTAGGGAGGGCTGAGTGGGGCGTTCACGGGGTCCGAGGTTCGCCTCTCTTGTCTCTCCTGCTGCTGCTGGCCCTGCGAGGGATCACAGGTAGAGGCGATGTGACCAGGGTCAGGGCGGGCAGAGGGCAGGGTGGGCAGAGGGGGCAGGGGTCAGGGTGGGCAGAGGGCAGGGCGGGCAGGGGGCAGAGGGCAGGGGTCAGGGCAGGGGGGCAGAGGGCTTGGCAGGCAGATCAGGGGGCAGAGGGCAGCTCAGAGGGGGGGTGGGGGGATTCAAAAGCCTGGTTGAAACGGCCTGCGAGCGAAGCCCGGTTGAGTTCCTGCCTAGCAATTCGTAACAAGACGAAGTGAGACGACGCAAAGGGCCGGTTGCTGTTACAATGACAGTTAGCGCCTTTGAGCCACTAGGGAGCGCTAGTCTACCAAATTACCAACCAACCGGTGTCTAAAGCCAAGACTTTTGTCTGTATCGGCCTGTGTTAAGCCAACCTATGACACCATTGTGCCAAAACTATGAGGTCCGCTGTTTTCTGTTCTACCTCTTCATTAAATTGCACCCAACCGGTGTCCCGGGTCAAAAAAAGTTCCTGATTGGAAGGTTGCTATGAAGAAACACAAATTGAGTGCTTGGAGGGAAGAGCAGAGATTCAGGAAGCTGTGCTAATTGACTAGCTTCCCCACAGCTATTTGAAGCCACGATCGCCAAGGCCACAGTACCTGTTTATGATGCTGCATCTGCAGTCGCTCCAGCTTACACCTCTCAGTCCTCTCCCTCTGACACTCGCTCTGGGCCTGGTGAAGCTGAGGGACGGGGAGAAAATGAAAAACAAACCGGGAGAAACGCGCTAGCCAACATCGACACAAAGCAGCGGGATTGAACCACGTAGGTAGACCAGCTCCTCCCTGAACCACGGAAAGCCCTTGTGTGTTCCGAAGGGCACCCTATTCCCTGCACTACTTCTGATGTATCCCCTGTGCTGTGCTCACTAGGGACATTGAGAATAAGCTGCCATTTGGCTCCCTACCTGATTGTTGAGGTTGGTCATCTGACCCTGCAGCCTCTCCACCTGTCTCCTCAAGTCCTCCTTCTCCTCGTTCATTCGTTCCCGGTCGCTCCTCTCTTTCCTGAAGTCCTCCTCGAAGATCTTCACCTGTGGTCAGAGCAAAGGGGTGGTTGCCTTAGTTACCCCCCAACGGGCAGTCTGGCAGCGTGTACATGTGATCGTCGTAGGCGCTGTGTGACTGCGTACGCACGCCAGAGGGTGAATGAGGGCGCGTCCCAGACTGACCTGTTCTTTTAACACCGCTATCTGAGTGAGCAGCTCTTGCCTCTTTGAATTGCCAGCCCCGTCGCCGTGGTTACCGCCACCGCCCTGGCCTGGCGGTTGCTGGGGGGAGGAGGCAGGCGGATGAAGATTCAGGGCCTCCTCTAGAGCCTAGGGTTAGGGAGAAGACCGGGTGAGATTGAAAACCCTCGTGGGTTTTCTCTGAGAGACATCCATAGAGAGACACAGAGACATAATACTGACCCGGTTGAGGCGCTGGATCTCCTTCTCCTGGTACTCCCTCTGTTTGCTGAGGGGCAGCAGCTGATCCTGCAGATAACGGACCTTCTGCTTCAACTCTGTCGTCTCGGAGTTCAGACACTCCTTCTCCCCCTAACAACCAATATAATATAACAATATGATTACCAAAACACCTATTCACGCTTCTTTTTTCTTATACGTGATGCACAATAGACATTTCACTCACTGTCTGCTCAAGGTGCATCGTCACAGACATTTCCCAACCCATTAATTTCAATGTTGCAACTGTAGATGTTCCTAGTATGGACAGCACTGACTTTGGTGTTGTTCATGGCTGGTCCAATCAATGTGTGAGGAACAGTTATTGATGAAGAAAATATATATTTTTAGAAAGATTACGCTGCTCTAGCTTTTGACAATTGCGACTAGTGGCTTGTCATCGTTGGCCAATCCTAGTTTTTTAAAGTGGCACTACAGTCACAGAGTGGAGTGGCAACTCAACAGTCACCGACATGTCCTGAAGCCTTACCCATGTTCTACTGACAGTGCCCAGCTCGTTGTCATGATCTGAGGTGATGTGCATCAAGTTTTCAAAGACCTCTCTCCTTTCCTTTGTTCATCCTCCCCTAAAACCCAAACAGTCTCACCAACAGACACATGACCAGCGCCATAAAGCTCTGAAATAGGCAGAGGGGAGCCCCTCTAGGACCCCTACAGGGTCTTCAGAAGGCACTAGTCTCCATATTTCATGGCACCAAAAGCACTGTGACGACTGGCCTGACAGGTGTTGATGCTGTAATTTGCATAGATAGCTAGCTGTCAACGTGTCCTCTTGATTCTAGGCTACACGTCTGTTCTTCATGCCTGTACACGTGAGGACCAAGAGAGGGATCAACAAAGAGCACTAAAGCCAGTATTAGGCTGACCAAAAATAACAGTTTGGAACATCATTACAAATGAATAACCCTAACTGACCTCTACATTGGATGACCAAAGATTGCTTCCCATAACAAGAAACACTATCAAATAAAACGTTAGACAAAACATGTCCGTTAAAGAAGTACGCATTGCCACAAACCTCATTGGACAGCGCTGTATCATAAAAAGACAAGCAAGAAGGGTTTGACAGTGCCAAATAAGGGAACATTTGTTCACTAGCCAAGTCGATCTCAAGACTTTAATCCAATGAAACATTTCTTCATTAGCTGAAGATGAGACTTACAGTAGGGCCTTCTCTAAGAGAGATCGAAGGACAGAGAAACAGAATCCATTGGCATGTGCTGTCAGATATAAAGGGAAAAGGGTTGTGGGCTGGATTATGTGCCAACCGCAACAACACAGTTTGGTGGTTCTTATGGTTGTACTTTGTAGCTCATAAGTCCCCACAACCTTATGACGTGAGAGCACTGGCATTTAGGATGCCATTTTAGGCTCAGACATCGAAAGTTAACACATAACGTCTACATTAGCACATTAGTTGGAAAAGGACATCTATTAAATGCAAGGCTTTCACCAGATGCACATTTTCTCACAAGTGCGTCTAGACAACTGGAATGACAGACATAAACACAGCACACCACCTGCTACAACTCCACCGTTTGAGAATTCACTCGCAGTTCAGTCAGAAGGATGTGAAAGTCTGATGTGAAATGTTCACTTGTTGAACACAACAAAAGTTGCCTAAACGGTGACTCTCACTGACCTAACCTTGACCATGGCCAATGAATGAAAACGCCCCTACAGCCACGAGAAACCAATGAAACCAGGTTGTCGTGTTGACCGTTGACCGTTTTCCTGACCGTAACCTAAAGTTAACATCCTAGGATCTCAGGACGAACAAAATGCAAGTGGGACCTTTAAGCAAGGCAGTGTGACAGGAAAGCTCACAGACCACACATTTAATCACTGCAGAGGTACATGCCGTCATTGCTGTGGGAACGAAGAGGGTCGATTTAAACAACGAAAACTGCCGAAACCAAGGCGCCACAGACCATGTGTGAAAAGGGTGTCGGAGTTAGGGTCTAATCGTTAGCGGGCACAAGCAGTGGTGCTCGGGACCTTTGGCCTACATACTATCACAGATTCCCAGCGCAAAAAGGCAAAACACTATAAATGAACAGAGGACGCGTCAGTCAGGAAATACGGGGAAGTGTGCCTAAAGCAGTGTAGCTATAGTGTCAGAACGGTATGCCAGACAACCGTTGGTGCATTATGATTTGAGGTTTAGAGAGATGTAAAGAACGTTTGGCCAGTGAACATTTTAAACGCATCACGTCTCCAAAGCCCCTGTTAAGTGATATTTCACACTCCTGGGTTGTGAGGTGTTTCCTCCGACAGCGCTCAAAATGACAGCCGGTAAAAGCAGATATGCAATTCCTTGACACTACAATACGGAGTAGATTTATATACAAATGAGCCTGAATGCTAATCAATAAAAGCATGAAGTAATTTCACTGCGGGTTTCCTTGTTTGCCGGGCATCACATCAAAGTCACTCTTTTATTGTTACTTCAGTAACATTTGGAGATTAATGTCCAAACATTCTGAATACATTGCTCTGGTCAGAGTACCAGTCTCTTTAGCAAACATTCCAATTCATGCCTCGTCCGGTTGACTCAGGAACCAATCCAATGTTCTATGCAGGCTCGTCAATACAACAACATTCATAAATCAAGATTGCAGAAAATCCAGTATCTTCAGCACGTGACATGAAGTAAATGGATTGGAATGTAAGGTAAAGACACTGGCACTCAGGCTAAGGTGAACAAAGGTTAAGAGGAAGATGAGACTGGCAGACACCAGCTTGGTACCAGGATTCAACCGGCCATTGTCAATACAAGGCTTTATCTTTGCAACTAAAGAGTAAGCAAGAACCGTCTTTGACAATCTCCTGGAAGAATAGCCAAAATAGCTACTAATAGCTCTAAACCTGTATACTATCATGAATGTTTGAGATTTGTCTTTTGTTACATTGCGGTGGCTAAATTGAAGCGATGCTGTTGAGAATATCACAAAAGGTACTCTGGCATTTGTTACTAAACTATGAAGTCTTTAGTAAATTCATAGAATTTAGATAATTTACAATTGGTCATCCTCAACCAAACTATCCCTCTGCATTAAGATGTGACGATATATTTAAGACTGGGCTGCAAATGGCAAGTAATTGTCATAGCCTTTTAATTGGAAATAGTGGTTTGGTCTTATTGCACCTAATAAACATTTAGAAAACACTACAAGATAGGTCATACAATGTATGGATTTGTTGCAATGTCAGTCAAGATGATTTAACCTAATCAAAGCAGATTCCTTGGTACTTTTCCTGTTTTTACTTCCTGCTTTGCTCTTATGGTACATTCCCAATTGCTGCCTTTGCACTCATTAAGCCATCTGTGACTAGAATTAGTTAGAACACTGTTCTGTTCCTTTGTGTCTCTATGGACAAGACGATGACCTCATCATTCACCTGACTGTCATCTAACATTCCTACATCCAAGAAGTCCTATAGTCAATAGCAACAATAGCAAGTATAAAGTCAACCTGACGATTCCTTAACACGGCTAGCCCAACACCTCTAATAGACCCACAGCGGTGAGAAGGATAATGTTAACTCCACTGTCACATGGATCAGCTGCTTGTGCCTGGTGGAGGTGTGTAGCGGTGTTCTGTGTTGTGCGGTGTCCACAATTCTGTGGCTAAAGCCACACGATGCCCTAACAGCAGGCACAGAACATCATGTCCTAGTCATCTCAGTTCTCATGGGAACTGGAGAGTCAGCACAGGGAAAGTACATCGGGGCTGTTCTCCAAAAACAAAATTGATGACACTCAACTGATTGATGAGAGGAACACTGAGCCATTCCCTTCGCCCATTGAGCAGACAGAGTTAGCCTCCTCGATGTGCTTTGGACTTGGTTAAAACACAATGAACCAAACAATTAAGGGGTATACAAATAAAATCACACATCAGGGTATATATTACAGATCAGAGTCACTTTCTGTACATTGTTTTAATTGGTTGACAACAAAATGGTGTAACGACAGTCAATAGAAACCAAAAACAGCAACCAACTGTGGGCTGGATTCAATCTCATGGGTCTGGGGATTTCATCCCGGTACCTTACAGCAGTCAAAGTACCATTGTATAGCACGTAGAAGCACGTGTGTGCGACCCTCCAGGTATATACCTCCCAAGACCATCACTGACACCAGTCACGTGTGCAGTGGGAACCTGCTAACATCTGTGAAGAGAAGGTGCCAATGGCAGACCCCCCAATTCTGGTGATCTCGGGTCAGAAACATGCACACAAGTAGCCCACAGGACCGGCCCATCGATGGCTCGGTCCAGCTCTCCTCGTGTAACGGTGTCAAATGTCTGTGGCCACCACCTGCAAAGCCATTCCCTGTTTGGTCTATAGTTTAACTGACTTGGTGTTATACTTCGATGATCCCCTAATAGCAGTGTAGTTGCAAACCACTAGGCTATAACATAAAAATCGGGGAGTTTTGAAAACCAAACAATATGACGTAATACGCACATCCAGAAAGGAAACAGAAACACATTTACAAAGTACACAAATATCCAACAACTGTCTACTGTCATGGCAACCCACTGTTGAGCAGCATGAGAAAAGTGATTAATCTACCAAATTCACTAGTAAACCATCACAGTGGTTAGGTAATGTAAATGTCTGAGATGTGCTAGGTCCATTTTCACCTGTTCAAAGGTATTAGCCATACGTTTGTTAACTTGCTAGCTGCAGGTGGCCAGCTTGCAAGACCGAGCTACTAGGTTATGGCTAAAGAGATTGAGTAGCCTCTTGAGCTGGGTTCTGAGCTGGGGGTTCTGAGCTGGGGGTTCTGAGCTGGGGGTTCTGAGCTGGGGGTTCTGAGCTGGGCTTTCTGAGCTGGGCTTTCTGAGCTGGGCTTTCTGAGCTGGGTTCTGAGCTGGGCTTTCTGGCCTTGCATTTCATCCGCATCAAGTTTGGGTGCTTGGCAGCATATAGTGTTGGCCTGCGTCCGATAAATTGCGAGTTTTTGTCTTACCTTTTAGCATTTTCATGCACAGCTACCCCCCCCCCCCCAGTATGGTGTATCATTGGTGTATCATTTTTATACACGGTTCAAAGTTCCAGGTGTTTCCTGTTCTCACCTGTACGTTCTCGATCTTGGACTTGGCGAGCAGCAGCTTCTTGTCATAGTCCCGTTGCCTCTGCTCGCGCTCCGCCTCCAGCTCCAGGACTGCCTTCTGGGAGTCCGCCAGTCGCTGCCTCAGGTCAGTGATCTACAGGGGGGGGGCATGGGGGAGGGGCATGGGGGAGGGGTTACAGAAAGGCTGTTATTCCACTGCTTACTGTCGGCCATCTTCAAGGGACCGGATCATCTTTGATCAGTTACGATACCTACGTTTTAGACAGGGGTTGCAATCCAGCCCAATGCTATTTCAGGACCAAAAAACCCAGAATAGATTGTCCAAAACGGGACTGGTAATGTACAAGGTCAATAAGCAAAAACAAAACTATGATGAGGAAAGCCGATTCAAACTCATTGAGACTGAATGGCCAGAGTGAGGTTGCGATCAGCTGACGTCTAACGTATACAAATCGGCCCTGGCAGCGTGTTTATTTCATTGTTCTGGGAGAAGCATACAAAACCAGAACTCTGTGAACTGGATTAGAGAAGTTACATGCAGTTACAGTTCTGGTTTGACGAACAGCCTAGCGCGCCCAGCTGGATGACGCAAACGGATGTGTTGCGTGGTTTGGGGGTTAGACTCAAGGATACATGGTGTTACACCTCGGAGCTTTGTGTAGGCGTTCAGGGCTGTGTAGCTGTGTGTGTGTGTGAGAGTGTGTGTGTGAGTGTGTGCTCCCTGCCTAAACCACAGCAGAAGCAATGGGCACCTGAGAGGTATGAGGATTTTCTGCCTGAGGTGTGATCAGAACATTCGTGGTTTGCACGGCCATCCAAGTCAACGCGCAACACACGCAAGTACGGGACGTGACTTCCTAAAGGCGTCGTCTGCATCAAGCCAACGCAGCAACGCTGTTCTCCTCAAACATGATGTTTGTGTGAAAGAATGAACACACCTTCTGCTCAAACTGTGACTTCATAGAGTTCCACTGGATGTCCCACTGCTTGTTCACTTCCAGGATCTGTCATCACACACAGCAGACGTGTTACTGAAACCAATACGTCACAAACACAATTCATACGTTCTTTCCAGCAATGAACCCTAGGGAGCCCGGTCAGAAGTAGGGCACCACAAAGAGAATTAGGGCACCATTTGGGATTCACTCAAACACTCACATCCTTCCTCTGCTTCTCCAACAGCTTGATCTTCTTCTCGTAGACTTCGGGGTCACAGGGCTTGCCCGGGGCTTTCTCCCGGTCGGCGGACTT
Organism: Novumbra hubbsi; assembly: GCA_016801125.1. NCBI lineage: Eukaryota > Metazoa > Chordata > Actinopteri > Esociformes > Umbridae > Novumbra > Novumbra hubbsi. The sequence goes on from JACXGK010004436.1 coordinate 10,402, forward strand.
CCCGGTCTGGTGTCGGACAGGGATGTGAAACATCACAGTTAAACCCCCGACCTGCGCAGCACATTCACACCTCTGTCACCTCACAAGCGACATCCACATCCCTGTAACTCTGCTCAGAACATCAAAAATTAGGAAACCAATTCAATTGTTGCTAGAGAGACATGAACGTCTCCACAATGTCTCCAGATAATAGTCCAGCCCTAATAAAAATAAGTGCACTAAGAGGTATAGGGGGTAATTTGGGACATGGAACGAAACAATGCTGACCCAAGAGAAGGGTAATACCACAAGCGGCAACGATTGTCATGAGGCGGTGGAATCCGTCATGGTGACAGTAATGAGACATTGTGCCAGCTATGTATACTCATTAGTGATGCCTGGCACCCATCAGAGGCAAAGAACAGAAACTGGTATTTACTGTAACAGTGTACACGTCCCCCAAGCCCACACCCCCGCCACACACACACCCCCGCCACACACACACACACACACACACACCTCTATTAATAGACACCAGGGGCTTCCTAGACATCCAGGCTGATAATTTCCTAGTCATCTCAGAAGGTTTTACATTCCCTCAGCCTGACACGTTCCATCTTCCATATGATTGGTTTAGTCATTCAGAAGATACCATCATCAACAACTACGACGGTGAGCGCGTGGAACGTACATAGGAAACTTGACACCTTATTCGATGACCTTGTTGATAGCCAAGTCAGAAGGCCAGATTTGCATACCTTCTGCGGTGTGGTGACGTCCATCTTGGATCGAACGCTGGCGGTTTCCTCCTTCACCGGCTCTTCCGTGGGCTCTGGCTGCCCCTCGCTCTTCTCGGCCGGGTCTCCTCCCGTCACCAGCTCTTTAAGCTTCAAGTTCTCCTGTCTGCAGTGGAGAGTGAAAGCAGGTTAGGTTTTATAATGCCGTTAGCGAGACTTTGTCCCAGAGTTTCGAAAACCCATGTGTTGTCATAGGATATCCGCTGGGAAAAAACCTGGACTCCCAACGCGTTAAAAACATTTCTGCATTTTCTGGACACCGAAGGAAAAGTGAAAGTTCACCGATTGCTGACACCAGTGTTTGTGTTCGTCTGAGATGAAGGATCTCTGACAAAGTCCAGGAAAACAGAGCTAAACAACTCAGTTTCAATTCACAGTAATGAACTCATCAACTCATTTCCCGTGTCAGACAGAACAAAAGATAAGAAATACTCACCTCAGCTGTTCCAAGTCTCGGTTTCTGTACTGGAGGTCCTCCTCCATCTTCTTCCTCAGCTCGTTGTTTTCTTGTCTGAGCTGCTCGCAAAGCGTCTGAAGACAGAAAGCCAGATCAGCAGTAGAAACACAGGCTAACTGTTGGTACACCCAAATAATGTCAGAGGCCTTCGTCGCTAACCTTACTTTCAACAAACTTACCTTTAACGTCACGGCATAACATGTTTATTCAGTGTACACTTTCTAGGCAAACTACGCACACACAGAAACTAACACAAGGGGACAAACAACTTAGAATTGTCCCAAAAGTACGGCATTAACAACAGTGGTGCGTGCGAGGTGGGGCTGTGTAGATAGCAGAACCTGACCATAGATCCCATAGCTAGGTTGCCCCAGAAGCCAAGCCGCTCGTACCAGACGTTGCCATCAGACCGGTGAGCACTTGACCAGTCTGACCACTCAGCTGAACGGGGCTCAAATATATACGCACACACCAACCCATACACATGTACACTACACACACCAACCCATACACATGTACACTACACACACAAATATTGCAGTAAATCCTACGATTGAGAACTGCTGACACCGTGTCCTGACGCTGAATAAAGCTGATGGAAATCTTTCATTTCTCTGCAATTGTCATGCAGAAATCTGTAGTGAAGTCATTGTGCGGTGGGTCTTCGGTATCATAGGGCCTCTAAAACATACAACTGAAACGGATGTTAAATCCGGACTCTCTGTGGTCACTGAAATTACAAATCAATAACCTTGGTGTCCCGTCAAGGCCATCTAGTAGTTTTTGTCTTTCACAGATGGCATATAGCCCCATTGCCTCATAACTCATAGCTGAAGATCGTTGTGACGTACAGTTTAAGTCACATAAATTCAACCTCTTCACTACACAGTAAAGCCCTTTGGGGATCTAGAAACAATGCAATAAGTCCAATCCAATAATAAAACGTGAGCATCAGCAACTACTCACGACTAACTATTATTTGTGATACATTTTGTTTGGCCATTTGGCAGTTCTACTTAGTATCTAGTAAACAGAACCACTACAAAAAAACAACCATCAGAAACCCGGTTATTGAATATCTCAAACTACAAAACAACCCCGACGTCATTTGTTCGCTATACAGACTTGTCAAAATCAACCAGGGTTGACCTCCTGAACCAAACCTCGCATCGACACGTGATCTGATATGTCGCGGTTTTTCCGATCCCCGAATAACGAGCCGCGCGGGCTAGCGGTCCACTGCGAGCCGGTCTGTCCGTGGGGTACCTGTAGGAGGGAGGTCCTCTGCTCGTTCTTCTGGACCTTGGAGGAGAGGTGGTGGAACTCCACGGCCATGCGTCCCAGGTGCGCCAGGAGCTGATTGGGGTTGGACTCCTCGGCGAAGACGCTGAAGGAACTCTCCAGGCGCTGCAGCTGGCGGGCCAACTCCTGGTTCTCCGGTGGGCAGGGGCCTGCCACGGCGGCCGTCTGGGAGGGGGACACGAGCCAGGTAACGTACCCTACTTAGCAACGCCAGGGCCGGGGTAGCCTTCAGGTGTACTGGCTTCTCTGGCAGAATCACACTGCGTTCTATATACTCCATGTAAGAAAAGGCCTGGTCAGACTGAGGAAGTTTGGTATACAGGCAAATGTCCCCGTGTCATACTGACGGGGCTGGACGTAATTCTCCACATCCTATATCCACGGAGGTATTGTACATGTTGTGCAACAACGTATTGAAGTTTGACTCAGAAGGGATACAGTTTGTACATTAGAGGAAATGTCTCATAGGTTTCCTATCATATGGATTCGATGAGTAGTTAAGACAATGTTGTGTCAGGACCTGAGCTTAGAGTTCCCCCTCATGGCTCAGGATGAATCTTTCTAGTTTCCATTAGACAGCTTTGCAAGAGTTAAAGGGTCAGCATTTTTTCATCACCAAATATTGAGCTTCACTAAGCATCTTGTCAAACAAAAGGACTAAATGATCATCTGCAAGAAACAATAAATGTCTTAGCTGGAATGACTCTCAATCAGACACTTCATGCATGTGGGCCCCTTGGAGGAATATATCATTACTCCCTCGACTCTGAGACGTTCTCCTCCAGAAGGATTTGGGGAAACGAGCAGAGGGAGTGACAGAGTGTTTCCAGGCAAGACAGCTCTTCTGTCGCATGTACATTCCATTTGAGCCCTTTTGGGAAGTACATTCCACACGCAACAGCCTTCAATGCCACAGTGGCTTAGTGAAACTCCACTAGTTGCTCAGCAAAACATGTTAAGGTTGCAGAACTGTGTAATGGAAAATACGTCAGTCCTAGTCTTAGAGGAGCAACTTCACTAACTGGCACTGAAAAAAGCTGGTATGGCACTGCGCCACAGGACCCTGCCCCAGGGCACTGCCACAGGACCCTGCCCCAGGGCACTGCCACAGGACCCTGCCCCAGGGCACTGCCACAGGGCACTGCCACAGGACCCTGCCCCAGGGCACTGCCACAGGACCCTGCCCCAGGGCACTGCCACAGGACCCTGCCTCAGGGCACTGCCACAGGGCACTGCCACAGGACCCTGCCACAGGGCACTGCCACAGGGCACTGCCACAGTGCACTGCCTCAGGGCACTGCCACAGGACCCTGCCACAGGACCCTGCCACAGGACCCTGCCACAGGACCTTGCCACAGGGCACTGCCACAGGGCACTGCCACAGGATTTACCATGAAAGGAGATTAAAAGGGCTCAAAACGGAGGCAAAAGAAAAAAGGAAAACGTTAATAAATAAAAAGGTGACAACCACACAAATGCTAACATATAGCTAATGCAAATTAGGCCTACAACAGAACAACACAAGACACATAGCTGAAATTAATATAAATTAAGCCAGTTTAAACTGACAATTACATATAGCCTGGTCTATCAACTGGCAATGCATAGCCTAAAACCAAGAAAAACAAATAAAGTTCTCTGGTCACAGAGACAATCTAATTGGCATAACGATGTTCCCCAGCCAATTTTTCATTCTCTTTTGTCAGAAAGCCATATGCCCAAATGTAATCTTCAGTTTACCTACCAAAGCCATATCTCTATTGCGTTTAGTCTCCTTCAGTGATAAGAGAAAAATAACAGGCCATACCAGATATCACTTCATAAGGTCACAACCTTACTCTACAAATAAAAAGTAACATGCGCCTATGTTCTAATGTTATTCAAGACCGTTCAAGGCTTAGAGCCCAAGACGGACAGAACCAAAACGATTCTTCTACGCAAATAACGGACCATGCCCATCAGTTCCTAAAAGAGCACGGATCCATAATCCCTCAATAGGAATGGCCGATCCCACCGATTTCCTTTTTGATCCGATACCAAATGATACCAAGGCTAGTGTCCGAAGGCTGCCACTGATATGTCTGGGACTTCCTGCGTACATGAAGGGGGCATTTGCCAGCGTTGCCGCATCCACTATAACACATCCTTCTCATTTGTGCAGCTGATTCTCCTGTGTTTCAGCCAGGTCACCGCAACAATATCACATAGAATTGACACATGCCATTTTACACCATTACCATAGCAAATATAAGTGCTTGTTTTTAGCTGAAGTAAAACGTCGAATTAACGTTTACATTACCATGCATTACGAATGGAGTTAATGACAACAAAAGCAACTCCACTTACATGCATAACAACTAGTACGAACTGCCTGTGTATTACATCAGTAGTATCATCAATGGAAATGATTAACGTCACATAAGGTGCCAGGAGCTTAGAGGCTTTGAGTCACCAACAACGCAGCAAAACACAAGGTTAGCAGTACACGCAGCCAGAAACAGCAGTTACAGGTTACTTGAATGAAGCGCTACAGAGCCTACTATATCGTTCTCCGTCACCGCGCTGATTATACTTCCTGCACTGCTAAATGTCAAATCATAAACCTGATTAGAATAAAATACATACAGAAAACAACTGCATATTTACCGAATCCGCCTGGGACGATTCCACGTCTGTCAAGTGTCAACGCTACCACGACAACAGTATAGCTGACCGACGCTCAGCTGACAGTTTTAAGTGCGCGCACACACACACCACCAGCTCACAAAGTTGTGAAGCTGTGTTAAGTATGAACCAATTAGAATTGTTTGTATCATTTCTGTACATTCAACTGACCAGTCACTAACGTGATCAAAAACAAAACAGGACGGGCTTTTTCTTCAGTGAACTAAGGAACGTTTCTGTGTTTCACAAAACGGGTGGAAACCCTACCGGCAACCCCGTCCACTCCATCTCAATGTGTGATCTCATGCGATTCTCTCGCCGTGCCCGTGCGAGGAAAGGCAGAAGGAATAGTTACAACGAGTTGCAAGAAACATCTCACTTGTCAACATCTGAAATGCATACCGTTTAATAAAAAACATCTCACTAACACAAAATCACCGGTTCAAATAAAAGGACCACGGTATGGAGATTTTTATGAGGATTGGAATTTTTTCCGTAACCATAGAAGAGACTTAGTCTTCCCAGGGTTTGCTCTCAGAATTAGGCTAGGTCTACCTACGAGCACACCCTCAATTACACGCAGGCATTGCGTGTGTTTTTAACGTGTGCATGTTTGTAAGCGTGAGCGGTCAGTGAGAATCCCGGACTTTCCCAGCGCTGACTCACGACGGAGCAACCCATATGGGGTTAGTAAGCAATTGAGTCATGAGACAACATTATTAATGAGACAAATTGACAAATTACCAAAAAGACCAGAAAGCCCAGGAAAGAAAACCTGTTGTCCCGCCCTTTAATTCATCAACAGGTGGAAGACGACACAATGTTAAATGTTCCCGTCTTTTCCTTTGTTGATTGAGAACGGGTAAAACCTTGCGCGACTTGTTCAATCCAAACAAACAGAAGCATTTTAGAGGTCCCAAATGTCAACAACGTGAGACTATACAAAAGGGTGAAACAGTGCTCTTACCGTATGGATATCGGATGTCTTCTCCTCCATGTTCACCACCTCAACCTCTGAAAGACCTTCCTACAGGGACCATGAAAAGACGCTCGTAAGGTGAGACTGAACGTTATTTTTCAAGCAACGCGACAGTCAGTAAACAAATGCGGTGCTTTGGCACTTCTAATGGAGAATGAACTGCACAAAACCAAACCATCTGCATGTCAAGCTGGCAGCCCCAAACCAGTTGAACTAGACGGTACGACAACAGCGTGTTTACGGCATGTTCTGTTCTTACACAGGCCTTCTCGGGCAACAGGGCCTTCCCCGTGGAGGGACCCGTCTGGCTGTCTCTCAGGTCTGAGACATGCTGGCTGCGTAGTTTCCCCTGACCTGCAGGAAGCATCAAGGGTCAAAGCTCAGTCACAGAGATGCCCGAGGGAATTTTTCAGAAGCACACAAGCCGCTCCAAAGGTGATGACCTCGCTGTGAATGTCAGCGGAGGCACGGGGGCGTTCCTGAGCGTACCCGGAGTCTCCGTTTGGCCCGGGCCGCCCATGCAGAGGCTGGTGGCCACGCTGTAGCTGGACGACTTCAGGGCCTCGTTGTCTCGGACCAGCTCCTCTACGCGCTGGCGCAGCTTGGACGCCTCCGACTGAGACTCCTCCAACAAGTCCCCTACGGGCAACACACACACACACACACACACACCCCCATTAAGTACACCGCCGACTGACAGTAGGAAGCGACACCACCAGAATGAACCGTTCAGGGGGGATGGTATTCAAGGCGGACCATAGCTTATTCGGGATGGGGTTGTGTGGCCATACGTGTTACCCATACATGTCTCCTGAAACGTCTAGTCACACACCGAATAATGACAGTGACACTGCAGTGCCCTGCTCTCTGATGACTAACAACGGAACCATGCCAACCCCGGGTGAGGACACAGGTTCCGTAGTCATGGCGATTCTGAACCACGCTGACCCGGAACCGACCCGACGCTGAAACAGAAACTCCCTGCAGCGCCAAAGAGTGGAATCGGGTCTTACCACATCCGTCACTGGCGCGCTGATGGAAAGGAAATTGTATGAAGTCAAAACACTCATTTTGATAGCTCAGGGTGAGTAGTGATGTAGCCGCCTTGGGATCTGTGGTTCTCAATTTGTGCCATTACACAAAATCAATTTCTGGGTATATGTAAATGTATGCTTAGCATAAAGCTGACTCACATTCGGCTGTGCCTTATGGTGTCATTATACGGGACCAGCTAATACAGGGAGATAACAGTGATATTGTCTGAAGAGCTGTGGTCTCACTGGAATGGTAAAGACTTTGGGTATCCCGGAACTGATCCGGTCTTGCGCTCAATTATTTCGACACCCAGTTGGTCCCCAAACGTGTGCAGTTTACACGCGCGTGGCGTCGGAAACACTTGATAAGATTAGGTGAGATTCACAAACCAAGTAACTACCTAAGCTCCGGAGTCCTTTCATCCTCTCTCGGAGGACGCTGTTCTCCTCCAGGAGTTGTCTGTAGCTTCCTCCTCCTGCGCTGCTGTTCTCCTCCCTGGCCTCCTTGACCTTAACCTCACCCCCGCCCGGGTCGTAGATGCGATACGGCCCTTTTCCTTCCATCGCCACGGCTTCACTTACAAGGCATGGCGCTCGGAACTGGAGGAACCACGGAGATACAAACGGTTCAGTGGGTCGGCATCAACAGGAGAGGCAACGACAGAATGACTTCAGAGGTTTGGAAGCCATCGGCAAGGTTCCCAGAACACCAGTACATCCTGTTTTCAGGAATTTAGTCACCTCCAACCTAGCTAAAGTTTCCTCCCTGAAACCGGATGCTAGAATTCCGTGGTTACGGAATGTGTGTATATTGACTGTGCTCAATAGCTTTTATTACAGAAACGATAACTTAAACCTTAATAGCCTAGTTACAGATATAGGTCCACCATATCATGTCAACTTCTTGGCGTGACAATGAGTGACAAGGAGTTGATATGACAGAGACAACCAATGTTGGCCAAGTCGACTAGATGTAGCAAGTAGAAACAAGCAGCCTTTGAGATACTGATTAGACATCCATTCCACAATGCTTATCTTAATACCTCAGATGGGGGAAGAGGTTTGGTTACATTACAAGCATTGTTTTGTTACCTGGCCCAAAAAACAGGTACAATGCAAAGAAACACATTTAAATGCCACCGCCAAAGGGGAATTCTGCAAAAGCCATTTCATGACAATCATTTGAATGTGTACACAAACACAATGTTGTCAAGTCATTCATTGATAATAAGGTTACAACTCATGTTATGAAAATGCCACACCAGAGAATGATCATGCAATATTAAAAACTGACAGATGCAACACATAGACGTTGTATTGTTTATCAGATGAATGGGTCCTAAGTAAATTGGATCACAACAAAATATCTGGTGCAGTTGCAAAATGTGAAAAAGAAAGACAACACTCAATTTTAGAATAAATCATTTAAATCTGTGAAAGCTGAATGAAATGCGATGATCCACCTAACGTTACGACACCACATAAACATGACACAACTCACTCTGGCGTCTTTTCGTCCTCTCAATCTCATCCTTTCTTCGTTCATTATTGATTAGAGGAAGAGGTGGCTAAAATATCCAGTCCAGAAGGGATAACGGCCCCTGATTAGCTAGATGACAAGCGAGAACAACATATCTCGCAGTTCAGAAGCTAGCAGTGACATCTGACATCGTACACTGCTGCTGCTAACAAACTCTTCAATGATGTCAAGACACGAAGCTAACGTTGGCTAGCCATCTACATTTCTGTGTTTGCTAGGATAACAAAAACAATTGGACTGTTTAGTGAGCTAACGTTAACGCTATGTTTACTTAACCTAGAGCGTAGTTAGCTACGTTAGCAAATTGTCGCTGTTTAGCTAACTAACTAGTTACGCTAGCTAGATGATTGTCATGCAAATGCTACCGAACATAAAAGAAGAGCTCTGACAGACGATCTAATCAGTAGTTAGCTACCTGAATATAGGAGCCTGTATTATGACGGGCCCGGCCAGTCTTCTCTGCTCACTCAGGTACTACAGTTCAACCCAGACAGATAGTGAGCTAGCTAATTAGCTAACTAGCCATTTGCTAGTTCCTACGCATTAAAACATATCCGAATACAACTAACGTATCTTTAAATTATTGAAATATTAACCAAACAACAAAGAGATCTTTCATACGTGTTCGCTACCTTTCTGCTTCAGTGGGTCCTTCGTTTTGCCCAGACACCATTTGCGGAAGTGGTTTCTGCTGTAACCTGGGAAATTCCACCTCGCTCTCGTTTGATGTTGTAAACAGCTGTGCTTGACAACCAGGCCGACCAATGCAGAAGATTGTCAGACTGGTTACGTATTAAACAGAATAAAATGCTAAAACCCTGGTAGACATAGTCGTTTAGCGATTGGCGGAAGGAAAGCTTGAACCGATGACCTTCTACATTAGCGCTATAAAGTCCCTAGACTGTTTTAAAAAGTATTTCATTTACGGTGAAATACCAAGGTAAAGTAGGTTGGCTATCCAGACATTCAACAGAAATTCGAGGTTAAGTTGGTAGTGTATTTCGACATTCTATTCTAACTGATATTAAAAGGGATATTTCACAAAATAACATTATACTATAATTCATGTAATTGCATAATAATAATTTAAAAAGGTAAATAAATGTACAATAAATCCTACAATTTTATAGAAACGTACTTAATAATTAAGATGACAGCAATTGTATGTTAAATGTCTGAATATAAACACATTTTATATTTATATGTATAGCATTATCTATATAAGTGATTATATTTGTCTGTCAATTGTCAATGTTAAACAAGCTAGCTAACTTTTATTTCCTATTGTATTAAGCTTTAAAAGCAAACAATTTAAGTCATGACGTCCCCAATTTAACACACACAAGGTCACGTTGTTCTCGAGCGGGGTGGATTGGAAAAAAACATGATTAAAATAAACTCAAAAGCAGCCCATTGAGGCCCTTCCCTCTCAGCTGACAGGGCTGAATGCGTGTTGCCAAAACAATTAGGAAAGTGACGATGTGTTATAAACTCCTGTTAGCCATGATTTCCCTGGAACACACACACCCACACGCTGACACGTTGTTCTCAAGCGAGATGGATAAAAAAAATATCATGATTAAAATAAACTCAAATGAAGACCATTGTTTCCCCAGACTGTGAGGGGAGGCCCTTCCCTCTCAACTGTCAAGGCTGAATGTGTGTTGCCCAAACAATTAGGACAGTGAAGATGGGTTATAAACTCTTGTTTGCCATGATTTCCCTGTGTTTCTGAAGCCCAGTTACTTCATCTGTCCAAACGGCTGTGCTCCCAGTCCTCAAGATGGAGATTTCCACTATCCATCAGAAACAGACTATTCTAGTTGATGTCAGAGGTCCAGGACTGACACCCATTGAGGGCAAGGGACTATGGGATCAACCTATTTTAAACAATTGCTGGTAGTGGCTGATGTCAAGAGAACAGGTGGATTTCTTCCCCCAATTCACATGTTTTCAGGGTGAGCCAAGAGGAAAGCTGTCTGTCTCAGCATGTTCCCTTCGTAGGTCTCAAATGGACATAGAGTTTATTTACTGATGTTGGCCTTTTCACATATGGGAGCCATCGTTCTTTAAGGGTTATCATGGATTCATCCAGGACTTGGCTCTGCTTCTGCATGCCCTGTGCATCTGGAGTCTGTCATTTTGTTTGTGTCTGAGGTGAATAAGCAGCAGCACTCAACCAGAGAATAGCCCAGCCAGGATCACGCCTGGGCTTCCAAAACACTCTTGCCCTCACTGTCTGTAAAAGGGATGAAAGGTAGTATGTTCAGATGTGAACGTAACCCATAGTGTGTCCTAAAATCATCTTGGATATTACAGGTGTAACTGTACATTGTGAAATCTCCTAACTGCTTTCAGTATGAACTGGTGGACAAATCCTGCTATACATTGGAAGGGTTTATAGTTAGTTTCAAAGACATTAGCCATGTTTTCTCTGCCCAGGCATTGCTGAGGTCGATCGAATTGTAGAATGCATGTAGAGCTATTTGTGCATTGAATCGTTATACAACCACTTTCCCCAAAAAGTTGGGACACTGCAAATAAAAGCAAATCATTTAAACCCTATATTCATTAGAATATAGTACAAAGACAACATGTCAAATGTTGAAACTACAAAATGTTATTGTTCCTTGAGAAGTACACTGCTCCAAAAAATTAAGTGAACTCCTAAATCACCCACCCGGTCTGAATGAACAAAATATAGTTAAGATAAAAGTTTTAACTGTACATTGTGTAATTTGTTGACAACATAATGATATTGACAACAGTCAATAGAAACCAAAATCATCAACTGATTAAGATGCTCGATTTAAATTCAAAATCAAAATAAACTAGTAAAATCACAGGCTGTTCCAACTTGCGTGAATATAATGTGAAGTTACATATAAAGTAACTAGTAAGTAGTTATGCCCCCAAAGTGCCTGGATGCACTCCTGGCAATGCTCCTGATAAGATGGAAGATGGTGTCCTCCTCCAAGACCTGGATCAAGGCATCAGTGAGCTCCTAGACTGTCTGTGGCTCAACTTGGTGGCATCGGATGCACCGATACATAGCATCCCAGAGGTTTGCAAATGGATTCAGGTCTGGGGAATGTGAAGGCCAGTCAATGGCCCTCATGGAGTCTGTTTCTGACAGTTTGGTCAGGAACATGCACACCAGTAGTCTGCTGGAGGTCATTTTGTAGGGCTCTGGCACTGCTCCTCTTGTTCCTCCTTGCACAAAGGAGCAGATATTGGTCCTGCTGCTGGGTTGATGCACATCTCCTGGTATCTCCTCCATGCTCTTAAGACTGTTCTGGGAGACACAGCAAACATTCTTGCAACAGTATGAATGGATGTACCATCCTGAAGAGCTGTACTACCTGTGCAACCCGAATGGGCTGGAGGCAATTGTCTGGCCACTACCTGCAAAACCATTCCCTTTTTGGGGGTTGACTTGCTATTGCCTTTCCAGTTCACCTGTTGTCACTTTAAATTGCACCAAAACCAGTGACATAGATTCACAATCGCTTATTCCTTCTATATAGACAGGTTTCAATCTCTGGAGTTTAATTGACTTGGGGTTATACTGTGATGATTATGTGTTCCCTTAAAGTTTTGCCCACTTTGAATTTGATACCAGAAACATGTTTAAATAAATCTGGGACAGGGGCAAACCACTAGAAATGTTGTTTAATACAAAACAAGAACCCGGTGGAACATCTTACACCTAATTAGACCAATTGGCGACAGGTTAGTAACAAGACTGGGTATAAAAAAGAGAGTCCCAGAGAAGATGAGTCGTTCAGAAGAAAAAATAGGGAAGAGTTCACTGTGCAAATCAATGCAACAATTTGAGAATAACGTTTCTCAACGTCATTTTGCAAAGAGTTTGGGGATCTCATCATCTACGGTAAATAATATAATGAAAATATTCAGAGAATCCAGATAAATCTCTGAATGCAAGGGATAAGCCCAAAAACTATATTTGATGGCCGTGACCTTCTGGCTGCATTGCAGCATTGCAAAAACAGACATGATTCTGCAAGGGAAATCACTGAATGAGCTAATTTCCGAAAAATATTGTCAGTGACCACAGTACATCGCTGAATCCACACACCACAAGAAGGTCTTAGAAGAAGTGGAAAACTGTCCGACAAATCCAAATGTGAAATAATTTTGGGGAAATAATGTCCTCCAGGCATCCTCCGGGCTAAAAAGATGAGGGATCATTCAACTTGTTATCAGTGCACAATCCAAAAGCCAACATCCGAGATGGTATGGGGGTGCATTAGCGCACATGGCATCTGGGAAGTCACCATGAATGCTGAACAATATATACAAGTTTTGGGGCAAAATATTATGCAATCCAGGAAACATCTTTTCAGAGAATGCATTGCTTATTTCAGCAAGACAATGCCAAACCACATTCTGCTCGTATTACAACAGCATGGCTCTGTAGTAAAAGAGTGTGTATGCTAAACCTTTGGCACATCCCAATATCCCCAAAAAGTTCTAAACTACAGCGATTGGTTTCCTCAGTTTTCAAACCCTTACAGAGTTACAACAAAGTAATAAACATGCCTCTGTTCCAACAGGGTTGTTGTTCTGATGATGTGGCGTCTACTGTTTTATATATGTAACATCTGAGCAGGGAAACACTAACACTGCTTTAGGATCAAATCAACAATGGATTATGGGTAAATTGTGACTGAATAGCTGATCTACAAATAATAAGAAGAATTGTTATGAACAGATGATACTTCAATCTGCCTGCCAAGGAATGTAGCTGCTTTGGATCTCCTCGAACCCAGACAAGATGGCCCCAGGTTGCGTGTCAAGAAGGACAAGCCTGATACCTCAGACTTCCTCTTTCAGGTTTAGTTTTGTTCATCTTTCAGCTATTAAACTTAGTAACAATTAATTATTCAAGTGACATTTCCCTCTGAGAACTAGGTGCTTTCAATAATTTAAGAGCAAGTGAACATGGCCTGTGCATACTTGAACCTTTGGAACAAGGTTAAGGCAAAGCCTACTACAAATATCCTACCGATCAACAACAAAAGAATATTTCTTATTTTCAAAAAATCTAATTATATGTAGGTGCCTTTGTTTTAATGCCAGTATACAATCATAAAGTGAATAGTGACATCTTGTGGAAAATTCCAGAATGCCTAAACAAGAGCTGTCATTGACTAAAATACGTAATTGAGGAACAGTATAGACCTGTACATTTTGAGACTGTTCTGGAGCAAATAAGTCGTTTCTGGGATGGAATGGCTATAGTTCAATAATGTCCAACAAATTGTCATCACTGTCCTTACAAGCCTGACTTAACTGGAAGACAGCATTGGTCCCTAGACATTTGGAACTAAACATCTTCTTCAAATCTGTCAAGTCTTTTAACATTATGTACAGATGTGCAAAAATTTGTTGGTACCCTCACAGCTCATTTAAATAGCGCTTAATTCCTCCTGAAAAGTGATAACATTGAAAGCTACTGCATCATGTATAACTGCATGCCTTTGGTATGTGCTAGAATAAAGCAAGGGAGCTGTGAAAAAAGACAAATTATTGCTTATTCTACGATATTTTAAATTGCCCTGGAAACATTTGTTGGTACCCCTCAGAAAATGTAATAAATAATTGGTTTATTTCATTATTATCACACCTGTCTCCAATCTTGGAATCAGTCATTCAGGCTATAAGAATGGAGAAAACTAGTCACTGTGCTGTTTGGTGTCATTGTGTGCACCACACTGAACATGGACCAGTGAAAGCAAAGGAGAGAGTTGTTTGAGAGGATCAGAAAAGAAATAATAGATGAGCATGGTAAAGGCTAGAAGACCATCTCCAAGCAGCTTGATGTTCCTGTGACAACAGTTGCAAATATTAAGAAGTTCAAGGTCCATGGAACTGTAGCCAACCTCCCTGGGTGCGGCCGCAAGAGGAAAATCAACCCCAGATTAAACAGAATGATAGTGCAAATGGTACAAAAGGTACCAAGGATTACTGCCAAAGAGATACAAGCTGAACTCCAAGGTCAAGGTATATCAGTTTGAGATCTCACCATCCTTCACTTTTTGGTGGACAAGCTGGAATTTGCTAAAATGTATATTGACAACAATCCCTCTGGGAGAATGTCCTTTAGACAGATAAGTCAAAACTGGAGCTTTTTTGGCAAGTCACATCAGCTCTATGTTTGCAGATGACAAAATGAAGCTTTCAAAGAAAAGAACACCATACCTACAGTGAAACACGGTGGAGGCTGGATTATGTTTTGGGGCTGCTGTGCTTTGTCTTGAATCTGTGCAGGGCACAATGAAATCGCAAGACTATCAAAGCATTCTGAAGCAAAACATACAGCTCAGTGTCAGAAAGCTCTGTCTCAGTTGCAGGTCATGGGTCCTCCAACAGTATAATGACTCATAACACACAGCTAAAAGCACCCATGTATGGATAAAATATAAACATTGGACTATTCTGAAGTGCCCCTCTATGAGTCCTGATCTGAATCTAATTGAACATCTATGGAAAAAGCTGAAGCTTGCAGTCTGGAGAAGGTACCCATCAAGCGTGAAACAGCTGGAGCAGTTAATTCAGGAAACCAAACAGCCTGTTCAGGTTCAGAAGCCTAATTGTTTGATTGCAGTGATTGCCTCTGAAGGTTGTGCAACAAAATAGGGTTCAATAATTTTTTCCCATGCCATTTACATTTGTTTTATTATTTACAATATTATGTTCAATAGAAAATCTAAAGCAAAGTCTGATTTTTATGAAATATAGAATAAACTATGGGGGAAGCCAATTACTTTCGTCAGTTTCTAGTTATTTCAGAGAAAAATTTGCATTATTAGCAACAAGTTTGACCACGTCTGTATTTAACGTGAAACAAAAAGAACATGCTAAAAATAAGATGCTAAAAGACAGCAATCTCCATGCATTTAGTTTGTTTCCTAGTTCTGGACAAGGCTTAAACTATATCTGTGTGGAAACTCCCCTGGTCATTAACATGACAATTTCCCAAAATAAATTGCATTATTATACTTGTTCACATGAAATTTGGACAGAGTATTTTGAAAATACTAGTTTTTTCACTATGCACGAAATAAAGTGACAAATCAGCATCTAAAATGTAGGATTGTGGATGGGTGTATTTGCAGAGTAGAAGGTATATCTCTTTGTTATAACTGTTTGTGTAACAGTCAATCATGCCAATGCAACTTTTCTCATTTTGAATTTGTAGTATAAAAAACTTAGAAATGATGTATTTATGTATATATATATATATATATATATAATTTAGGTATTTAAGTAAAGATTAATTTCGTGAAATGTATTTATAATATATTACATCAAAGCATGACTTTAGATTACAGTGTAGTATTTTGCGTAGGAGATTATTATACTAGATCAAATTAATCCATCAGATATTGCACATTTTGCAATGTTTTACCATCTTGAAATGTTGTATGTACATTTGTCAGCATTCATTCAGCACAACAAACCATTAAACACTTTATCGTAGCCCTGTTGAATACTTTACCTTCTACCATTAAACAAAACTCAATAAATGCAATTTTAGCAAAAACTAACCAGCATAAACTTACCCATACACTGAGTGTGTGTCCGAGAGGCGCTTTTTAAGGAAACTGGCGAACAGGGGGGAAGCAAACGCAATGTTTTAGATAGACATGGGGAATTCCCACATAGAGAAATGGTCCGATACACACAGCCTGAACAGAACAAAACAGAGCAGGACCTGGGCTCAGTCCAACTGCACTCTTGTATCTTAGCCTGCCCTAAAGTGAACCTGCAAAACAAATACAGCCAATCATATCTGTATGCTAGGGTGTTGGTTCTATTCTTTTAACAAACACCTTGAAATCTTTTCGCCTGAAAACAAATGTGTCATGCAGATTGAATTGCATGTGTCTTTCCACAAATAGTGTGCAGCCCATAGCCTTCCATTTTCAATGGACAAAAGGCCTATCAGACAGGTTTTGTCTACTATGTAGTGTGACATTTGATTTGTGGAATATCTGCAGTATTTGCCACTGTTGTCAGCCGTTACAATGATGCAACACTGGGTGATGATTTGACAGTGCATTGCCTCGCGGGTGTATAGATTACACAGCCATGTATTTATATAGAATAATTTACATCATAGAGAGGTAATCTATTCACTAATCTTGGTTTAAACGAGCTGCATTTTGCTGCAGAACTGTGCAGTGTGCTTGTTGCCATGTGTCTTGGCCTACTGTAGGGGATTTCCTCGTCTCTCAACCCCTACCTTTTTTTTCTTCTTTCCTCTTTTAATTTTTAGAGCGTTTGAGAACAGCTGCACTCCCTCTTTCTATCACACACACACACACATAGCCCTCTGAAACACAGTAAATCACAAAGCATGTCACAGTAAAGTAGCTAAAGTGAGACATTAAGAGGCCAATGTAGTCCCAGCTGTCTGACAATTCTAACATTCTAACATACATACATTCTAACTGTATGTGTGTAACTGTTTATGGCAGAATAGACAAGGCTGCCAATTCTCTGTTTCAGTGAACACATTTTGTCTGATCGGAAACTATGAAAAATACAAAAGGGGAGTTGCGTCATATACCTTTTGCCAAGAGAAAATATTAGACTGACTTTTATGAAGAAGAGAAACTTTGCTTTGAAAATTTAATTTGTTTTTCATGGGACATAAAATAGTCTGTTCAACACATAAACCAGCAGTTTAAATAGGCATCACAGACATATACACACTGTGTGCACCACAATATACTCTGATTCTCAGGACGGCCTATGTTTATGTGCAGTTAGTTCAGTTGAAGAATGGCAGAGGATGACTCCCTAATGGTACCCTATTCAGAGAGTTGTATTAGTATATAGTGCACTAATTCTGACCAGGCTAGAGCTTGGCTCTAAAACAATGCACTATGTAGAGAATAGGGAGTCATTTGGCCCACAACAAGGGAGTTTTGGGACCCTGATGCTCTGCCCAGTGCCAACTGCCAACATCAACCGTTCAGTGACCTGCATCCAGAAGAACCCCAAACCATAAGTGACCCGCTGTGGCCCCTGAATCTGAGTGGTCAAGATAAGACATAACCTTGGGCTTTCCTCTGCCTCATTGGTCAATAGTCTTTGCACTAAAAAAAGCATGTTAAGTAAGGTCTGTATATGGTTAAATGCTAGTAACTGTGCTACGTGCATTTGTCGTAACACACACACACACAGTAAAATACATAAAAACACTGTGTAACGGTGCATTCTTTTTATTCGAAGAGACACAACCTAAAACCATTAATTTGATGTATGATTGATCTATTAAATTGGAACAGCACAATACATACAGGTAACATCCCATGGAGATTGACAGTTGCAGATTAGATGCCTATATCACACCCAGTGTAAATAAAACACAACAGGGTTTCTGTAAAAAATGACAATAATTATCCTGTTTGACAAGAGGAAAACCAGCGATAGTTAACATAGGGCAGAGGTGATGAATGCACATAGCTTTGAGGCCTGTTCCAAAAGAACAATTTCTTTTCCAGAAACTCAACTATCACTCGTTGAAGTAAGCCCATAATGGATAGTTATGGAGCTTATCAAGTTTATCGCCCAATGAGTCAATTCAACCGACTGATATCTGTGATTACTTCAAGGAAGTTAGGAAATAAGGAATCTGGCATTTCTGAGGTATTGCAACAGGGCATTTGAATACTGCTGAGGTCATAGGTCACATGGCAGAAAAGGAACGGCAGCTGTGAGGGACAAGGCGTGGACTCCTCCCACATGGGTTCAATGGGGATGTATACGCGGCACAGTTGACCAGCAGATTGACAGCTACATTCTATGTTCTTGACTCGAGGGTTCCAGAAGCTCTGTTGGTGTTCCATGGGTTCTTAGAGCATTCTGTTATGTTCTGAATGCCTACTCTCGGGTTCTGGTTCTAGTCTTCCCCGCCGCACAGCATCAGCAGGGTCTTGCGGTAGTCCCCTGACGTGTCACCCTGAGGAAGGAAGCAGCTGCTTTTCAGTAACATACTAAATACAAATGTTATAAAGAACAAATACATGGATTTCCCTTTTGTTATTACAATCAGAGGGAAGTAAGGTTTTACAAAGGTTTTGCGTGTTCCTGATTGTTATAGAACGGGCATTTTGCATCTTCAACTGTTCTAATGTTAGTCACGTTGATAGTAAGAAAATAGAAATCGTCAACCCGCAGGTTACCAAAGCCAAATCTTTTTCCAGCTTCTCTCATATCCCCATTTTTTATTTCAGATGAAAATAACGTGGGTTCCGACCCCAAGTTTGATTAAGAACTGATATAAGGCCACCACTTTCGACCCTGTTGTGTCATGTAGGGAATAAAATCGGAAGAGAGAAGAAATCGAATGGTATTTTTGGGACTATAAAAGTCTTACCACAAGTGTGATCACACTGGCAGACACAGACATGTCAAACCCAGCTATAAAATGTGGACGTCAGTCTATTGTTAATTAACCCCAACCGTAACCTAATACCCAAGTCAAACATAACTCCTAATACCCAACCATGACCCTAATCCCTAAAGTGTTACACTAAACCTAACCATGCTAAATCGTAAGCAAACAAAATAAATATTGTTTTACAATGGTACATAGGATTTCAAATTTGTTATATTTTCCTGGTTCACACATCCACACACACATACACGGTTGGTGTATATTGGAAAAGTCATTGCCAAAGTTTCCCTTCAAACGTTTCTAATTCAAAATATATATATTTTTACCCTTAAAAAAGCAAAAGCAAACAAATTCCGCAAAAATGCCACAAACATTTTCTTGATAATTTTTAAGTCTCAGCCGACAACCCAGCGTCAAATCCTTCTCCGCCTTTAAAACCAGGGAATGTGCCCATGGGGTGGCTAAGGTTGCCCAGGCAACTGCCCGGATGCCCTCCTTGACTCCATTTGTTTTGCCCTTTTTTCAGGTCAGAGCAACAGCCCTTCAGCATTCCTGTGCACGTCCCTGTTTAAAACTGTACATGCATCCATCTCAACAGTCTTTAAAGAATCACCATAACCTGCCCAAGCGTAGATGCCTTCCAAATTACAACTAAATCCTTTTATGGAGCACTACTAACTATTTTTCCTGTAACATTTTCTGCTAATCATCCCCTTTAGGTCCCTCGTGACCACATAACTATAGTCTACAGTAGCACATACGTGTTCAGGGCGAATTTCACAGTTACACGATACCTGCTCTGCTCTTGTAAGAAGCAGTAACCTCAAAGTAACCCACACGGCTGATCAATACTTAAACTTGCTAACCAGCCAAACATCACCAAAAATGCTGCACATGGCTGCACTGTTGTCAGGAATGGACGCTGACTCGAACGCAGGCAGAAAAGGCAATTGTTCTATCTTCAATAGTTCCACTAATATGCATGCTGGCTCTGCTTAGAACAAAATCAGTGATTCGGTCTTGCCGAGTTAGATTGCTTTTTGTTTCCTGCACTGAAAGCATGCTAATATTACGTTAAATCACATTCATGATGTACTATATTAAAGTGCAAATGTTTTGTGTATCACGGTCCTCGGAGAGCTACGCAGAAAGCCACCCACTAAATAGGGACAATTACACCAGATAACCTACAACTTGTCTTTTGCATGAGAAAGAAACAAAGAGTTGCTATTTGGCAGTTCCAGCATTGCCATCATCACGCCAATCACACACAGCGGTCTACAGAGAGGAAGTCAAGTGTGCAAAGGGAAATTCCTAAACAGCTGTATGGTCGACCACAGACCCTTCAGCCCTACCCAACACAGGAAGTTAAAGAGCCATAGAACAGCGTTCCCTCTCTGTACCAACCAGCAGAGCACATGCATCGGCATATGCATGACAGACTGTAAGGCAGACTGGAAGGCAGACTGGAAGGCAGACTGGAAGGCAGACTGAAAGACATTCACACATGCAAAAGGGAAACGTCAAGTGCCACACAGAAGCAGCCTCGGTGTTAATGGTCTTAAAATGAGAACTTACAACCATGGTTTCTACCTGGATGAATTCATGGAGAGAGCAGTCGTGTGTCTCTTTGAACTCTTTGCGGATATTGAAAAGGTCAACTTCACAGCGGGACACCATGATGCGGATTAGAGCCCTGTCGTCCGTGCCAATACCCTGCAGAGAGAGAGATTGAGAGAGTGAGAGAGAGAGAGTGAGAGAGAGTGAGAGAGTGAGAGAGAGAAAGGAACTGTGTTATTTAGGCCCCAATTCACTGTTACCTTAGCAACAGCTATTCTCTTCATGTGGTCCACACAGATGCTAACTAAACCGTACAGTACAAAGTCTAGGCTAATACTTGGTAGACATCAACAGGTCCAGATAGTAAGCTACATTGTTCCCACAGTGCCTGCAAAAATAAAGTGTACCTGCCTTCATGGCTTTGTACAGACGATCAGCAAAGTAGTTTGGCTGATTCTTTACACTGCAGACTGCAGAGTGAAAAAAAGATGAAAATAAAATCCACATTCAAATCTGTAAGACGGTGATTGTTGTTAAAGAGCCATGTTATGTATATTACATTTGCATCGATATAAACTACATTTTGAGTTGCCAATTTGCAATCAAATCCCTTACCTATTCCATACATGGCCTGTTTCAAATCCCCAGACATCTCTTTCTTGATGATCTGCTCAATGTCCTTATTGCTGCATCGGACAAACTCTTGGAACACTGGAAAATAGATTGTAAATAGCTTGTATATCTAATACATCTTATCAATCAATAAACCAAAGAATTAATGAATCAACCAGTCAATCCGTGAATCAACCATCCAATGACTCAATCAAAGAATGAAACAGTATACAAATTAACAAATGAATCCGATGCCAATTAATTGATTAGCCAATCAAACAATCAATCAACACATCTATTAGAGATCAATGTCCCTACCTTTCCTAAGATGTGGGAAGCTCCTGGTACAGAGAATACTCATGAACTTAATCTCCATTTCCTCAGAGTCCTCGTTACACGCGTTGGCCAGTTCCTATAGAAACCGTCGTCAGTACCCCACAATAAGCCCCAATTGAAAATCGAACAAGCGAAATGGTGTCATGTTCTAGTGTGTGTCTGTGTGTGTTTGTGTGCCTTGTCATGACGTTCACACCTGGGCATCTGCCAAAGCTCTGTCCAAGTCTGCTGGACCCTCCTCTCTGGCCCCCTGCGTGTGCAAAAGCATTATTATCTGTTTTTAATGGAACACCTACTTCATAATAATCATTGCTTGCCTTGTATCAACTACAGTAGTACGTAGAGCCTGACATTTCACGAGGGTCAAACCTCCCTACCATTTAGGGTACGCACGGTGACTATTGTCTGTCCGAATCTGAGCAAGGCAGCTAGCAGGACTCGAGAGCGCATCAGCTAGCAGGTCACGTCTGAGTTTTGATCAAACACGGGTTACTGTAGGAGAATGTGCGTGCAGAAAGGCACGGACGTGCTTTTCACAACAAAAACCCAGAAGGCAAACGTCCCTCCCTCTCCACCCCGTCTGAGCATTCGGAGGTACGCAACCAAAGGAGAAGAGGTGGGTATTAGTGACCACGAAGGTATGTGGCAAGGTAGGAAGGTTCTCATTCACCTGTGGATCATAACATGTAGGGTTGCACGGTATTATAACCCATTGGTTAGCAGATGGGCGTGTGTGAATAAATCTACCTGCACCAGAGCTGTGAGGATCTGACAGAAACGCCCCGAGGTGTCTGACTGGATAGCTTCCTCCAAGCTCTTCTTATATGCTGCAGGACATACGAGGAAAGACGGACACGACCTGCATTAACGAATGTTGTTCATTTGTGTATTTGTAGCAGCATTTCCACATTTCTTTAGGTGGTGCCGAGTGGAAAAGTAGTGTGTTGGCAAACTGGTGGGCTGACCTTATGTTAGCCTCTTTTGTCTTTTTTAATAACGATTGATTAAAGCACTCTGAATTGGCTGCAATAACAAACAACGATATTCTCCCAACTCTTCTTCAACACGTGCTTTTCTGTGAGTACTGAAATAGGTCTATCTGAGAAGACGCCATTTTATCCCCCACTCATAACACGGAATGGAGGGCACTTGTGTGTTTAGTGTGCAATTGGGCCTCACCGTGCTTGTAGGCGGCGTTCATAGCGTGGATTTGTTCGTTGGTCCTGGTTACTAGAATCTCAATAAGAGCATGTTCATCTGTCCCTGCCCCCTGTGAAAGATGGTGAACAAAGTTTTGTCACTGCTGAAAATGGAATGGGCGTTTGTTATTTTTTGTTCATCTCAGAAGCCAAACATCACATGAGTTACATGTTTTCTCTTGGTGCAGAGATTTATCTTTCAGCTACTCTTCGGATTTTAATGCCTGACTGAAGGGAGGGAAAGTCCTGGATTGGTTAACACAGTGTCTGCCTGGCTGACACAATCATGGGAATGCAGCTTCACTCTGCTCTCACAGTCATGGTCTCTCCGTCTCACATACTCCTCCTCTTTTACTACTCTATCTTTGTTCTCTTGTTCCCCCTCTTTCGGTTTCTAGATTGATCATTTCAGGCCTGTGAACCAATGGGAAAAGGTCTTTCAAACAAAGCTTTAGTAAAAAGGTAAATAATGGTTTGATTCACACTTTTTTTTTCATGATGTCTGTCTCACACATCTATCCACATTTTGAAACCACCTGTGGGCTGATCGTCTGTGAAACACGATAGATATGCATCGAACAGAACAGAAGACGTCATCTTAAACTAAGACGTGAGCATAGTACAGTATGTATTACTCGGAGCACTATGCTATGTGTCACCCAAAAAGAACAAAAGATGTTATCTCACAGACAAGACGTGTCTACCTCTATAGCTTTCCTCATCATCTTGGCATCAAACTCGGCGGGGGTTAGCATCAAGCCGATGATCAGTCTCTCTAGGTTCTTCGAGAGCTCGGACTTCAGATCCTTCATCAGGTCCTATGGGACGACATAGTGAACACATAGGACATATGTGTGCCCATTTCATCTAGCGTGGGGAACCTCTGGGACAGAATGATGGTCATGCATCACCAGGCATTGTGTATTCATCAGTGCATGACACACTAATGTCAGGGATGGATCCTACAAGATACCCATCTGTGTCGGCTTGTCACAGCCTACATTTACAGGCAGAACATTCATCACCTTCAAATCCAATTATAAGAATGTGTTTCTCTTTCGGATTCCTTTTAAGGGCAGTGGAAGATGTGTCCAGCAAAGCATGTCTCGCTTCTTGTCACACCGACTGGCCAACGGGGAAGTACCTGCCGTTATCCAGCTACAGACCCTTTTCTCCCAAAAAGTATCCAGTTGATAATTATACAACCTTATTACTGCACCTCTCAACAAGCTCTAAAAAGAGAAAGATCTGGACACCACGTGCCCTCCGAGAAACGTGCTGCCGCTGCTCCTCATGGCACTAATTAAACTGGCAGCCGATTCGACGTCTCAGAGCGAGACGTCCTTTGGACACTCCCATGGTGTCCCTCCAGTGAGACTAGGAATGACCTCCGGGCTCTGCCCTCCCCCTGTGCGGACGATGCAAGGCCGGTTGTGCCCGTCAAGTTCCTAGCCTTGACCAGCTGTGAAACGCTAGGGAAATGAACCAACGGCCCACCATCGACCTCTGCACTTCTACAAAGCCTCGTTGAATTTAAGTTTCAGCAAACACATTTCCCTTTTATTCACCGCCAAACAAAGTAACGGTTGGGGAAGTCAGTCTTACCCGGCCCAGGAGAGACTTGAAGGCTCGTTTGATCTCCTGTCTCTGCTCGTTGCTCCTGTTAGCCACTATGTTAATAATCGTATCCTCGTCCGTGCCTGTATAGACACGGCAGAAAAACCATAACGTTGTTATGAATATCAGTGACGCATTTGAATCACAATGTACACGGCAGTTTTAACAGTGAGACATGTCGTAACGTGTTGTAACATTAGCGGCGGAGGCAGCCGTACCGAAGCCCTTCATGGCTTTCCTCAGGTTCTGAGCATCGTCAGCCGCGTCAAATTCACTGGCAGGACGAATGGTTGGTCTGAGCTGTGGAAGAGAATAGAAAAGAGAGTGGCAGTGAGTTATATACACGCATAAGCAAACATTCATGCACATACATACAATTTAAGTAGAAGCAAAGCAGGGCAGTTATGGCAAAACCCTCCTTCTAATACGTTAGCACGGTTAAGGGTTAAAGCAGCCAAAAGCAAAATAAATCTGCATCACAGTCTGCGCATTGTCAAGGATACAAAACATTAACGTATTTTCATCAACGGTTTTAAAATGCATTCTGGGACGTTTAGGACTGACATTTCGTGTGAATAGCTGTTTATAAGTGTATCCTAATGTACGTAAGATTGTTATTAAACCACTGCTAGCCATGAAATTCTGTTGGTAAGGGGTTTTGATCAGATACATTAGACCAGGGGTGGGCGAATTACGCCCGAGGGCCAAATGCGGCCCGCGAGGCTGTCCCATCCGGCCCACGGAATGCCCTTTTCTGGCCTCCAAATCAATTATGATTAACAAATTACTAAAACAAATGTGGCCCTCCATTTCATTTCAAAATCCTGATGTGGCCCCCGAGCCAAAATATTTGCCCAGCCCTGCATTACACGGTACCCAATTTTCAGGGGAACCTTTTCAACAGGGCCACTTTATCAACCAGTGGCCAAAGATTATGGGAAAAGGGATGTCAACAGGGGTGACGTAATGCATGCCAACGCCACATCGATCATGCGTGCTAAGCTATTACTATGAGCTAACCCAAAATCTTCCTTCCACATGACATTGTGTTCCTTCTATAGGTAGCGGACAGGGTAAATATGTAGTAGGGTGCCATTTGGGAAGCAGGCAGTGTAGGGAACAGATGGAGAGCAGAAGGATGCAGGGTTCCCACCTGAACTCTGGTCATGGAGCTAATTTCCCACATCTTGTAGGCTAGCTGAGCAGCCTCTGGGAAGAACTCTCCCGCTAGGCTGAAACAACCAAATTGGATGACAATGACTCTAAATAAGTAACTTGCTGAGTCATGAACACAGTCTTATCAGCTGCACTTTTTGAGGACACACAAAAAAAAACTCTAATAACAAAATAAGCAAAAACAACTTGACACACACAACCACAAAACCAAAATTCCCTGATACAACCGTCACACCCAAAGAGAACCAGTTCACCTTATCTAAAAAAAAAAAAGCTTGGGTAGTTTCCTAGATAAGATGTTCTATTCTGATTCCTGACACTTTCAATTTGATATCATCTTCTATTGCTTCGACAACTCTGGCGGTTCTCTCGACAAACTATGTTTGCGTGCCAAATGGCACCCTGTTCCTTACATAGTGCACTACCTTAAACCACAACCCTGTGTAGTGCAGTGTAACCTATTTGGAATAAGGTCACTTTTGAGATACATATTCAAACCCTGTAATAACTCTTCTGGCTTGTCGGCTCAGAGTGATGTGGGACCTTCTCTTTTGACTCATCCCGAGACGATGTCAGAAGTTCTAAATACGTCTCTTTTAGGGAAGATTTGGATTTCGGTTCCTCTGCTTTAAACAGAAAAGGTTTCCTTAAAAGACTGGCTGAAAACTGGTGGCGCATTATCGCCCCCTGGTGGTGTCAATGGAATTTTGCAACGCACGATAATGATGAGCACCAATCCGGCTCAGCAACCTACTCGTCGTCTCCTCCGCACAGGGCAAGCAGAGTCCTTTTGTAATCTCCTGACGTGTCTTCCTGTTGGGTCAAAGGAACAGACCAAACATTAAGATACATACGTACTGTCAAAAGACAGGAAACAGATGGACAAGGAGATATGCAGTGAGCATGGAGCCATAAACTCATCTTTGGTCACCAGGACGGACAAAGGGACTTTAACAGTGAGGCACTCTGAGATGTTTACGGTCTCTAAGATCTTGATATCACCTTGATCATGTTGTACAGGGACTTTAACAGAGAGGCACTCTGAAATGTTTATCACCTTGATCATGTTGTACAGGGACTTTTCGTAGAGCATACGGAAGCACTCCCGGATATCCAGCATGTCAATTTCAGAACGGCAGATCATGATCCTGATCAGAGTGTTGTCCTGGGTGCCGAGACCCTAGACGGATGTGGGACCGATAGAGGGAGGGAGACGTGGTCAATTAGTGGGGGCTGATTGGAATGCACCCGAGACAGAAAGCCCTCTGGATGGTGACGGTGGTGTACCTTCATAGACTTGTAGAGACGCTTGGCAAAATACATGGGTACGCTCCTGATGCACTGGACTGTGGAGGAACAGCAAGATCAACAGGAACAGATAAGGTTTTTAAAAGCGACTGAGCTCTACAGGGCTCAACCGCCATACGGTTCAAAATGGCTGAAGGATCTTCGCATGCGTTATGGGGTTGGGTCAGCACTTACCGATGGCCAGCATGAGCCTCTCAAAGTCCCCGGACAGCTCACTCTTGATGCTGTCCTCTATGGGCTTCTCCCCTATCTCCTGGTACCTGTCGAACACTGTGGGATGTAGAAGAAGGACGTGAGTCACTCCCTGGTTTAGAATCCCAAGGGAAATGCGGAGATCGGATGAGTAAATGCTGAGACACGTGACCGAGGACCCTGACACAACGTCACCATTGTGCGCCGTGGGTGTGAGAAGCTACTACTAAATCCCACTGGTGGATGCCATCGCACTGACGCGATCCCAGCAGCGCTCCTACTGACACCCTGTTCCCTGTGTAGTGGACTACTTCTGACCTAGGCCAGTCGGTCTCAAGTAGTTAGGGTGCCATTTGGGAGAAAGTGTCCCGGTCAGGTCATGCTGTTCTCACAGACATGTAAACATGCCCCGTGTTCAACGTCACAATGTGGCGGCGAAACAAGGAGTTAAGTGACCACAATTCGTCTCCGGTTTTAAGCTGCGACTAAACCTGGAAACGGGAAAGGCTGCCGTGTCATGGCCATGATCTACTCACCCATCTGGAGGTGGGACACACTGCGGTTTCCCAACAGCATAATGAATATGGACTCTTCTGTTCCCCACTGGGCCTCACCCGCATCATACAGAGCCTAAAGTGGCATCGGGGGACAGGCGGAGAGGGACACGATTGATAGAAGCAGGAAGAGCTGTTAGGAGCGTTCCCGGTTCGTACCG
>JACXGK010004437.1:0-38251 GCA_016801125.1 Novumbra hubbsi
CGCCTCCCCCGGACGAGCCGCCGCCGCCTCCCCCGGACGAGCCGCCGCCGCCGCCGCCTCCCCCGGACGAGCCACCGCCGCCCCAGGTGGAGCCGCCACCGTTGCCCCCCCCCCCACCCTTGTTTGACTCTTGCGGCCTGGAGGCCGCGATTTGGGGGGGGGGGGCTCTGTTATGTAGGCCCCTAGCCTACTCTATGCTTTGGGGCTCGCAGTCAGGGCATGCCACCTAGAGAGGCCTCTAGCCCTCTCTATGCTGCTGTGGGCGCCCCAGTCAGAGCAGCTGTGTTCAGTTGACTCTGATTGGGGAGCCTACTTAAGTTAGGCTATGGCCACACCAGGTGTGGTTTATTGTTTGTTTGATAAGTTTCTACAATGTTCACGGTCCTGTTTTGTTTCATGTCAAGTTTTGTGGATACGCTACTTGTTTTTTTCAGTAAGTGTTCACAGTGGTATTTCATGTATAGTTAGTTAGTTGTGTTTTGCTGATTACTCCAGCACCTTTTGTTTTGCGTTTACAGTTCGTGTTTGTTTTGTTTGTCTTGTTGGAAATAAATTCACCGTTATTTTCACAAAATGTCTGCGTTTGGTTCCGCCGCACACCACAACCGTGATAGACGGAATGATTTTTAAGTAATTCATTTGCATTTTATTGCATGACATAAGTATTTGATACATCGTAAAAGCGGAACTTAATATTTAGTACAGAAACCTTTGTTTGCAATTACAGAGGTCATACGTTTCCTGTAATTCTTGACCAGGTTTGCACACACTTCAGCAGGGATTTTGCCCCACTCCTCCATACAGACCTTCTCCAGATCCTACAGGTTTCGGGGCTGTCGCTGGGCAATACGGACTTTCAGCTCCCTCCAAAGATTTTCTATTGGGTTCAGGTCTGCAGACTGGCTAGGCCACTCCAGGACCTTGAGATGCTTCTTACAGAGCCACTCCTTAGTTGCCCTGGCTGTGTGTTTCGGGTCGGTGTCATGCTGGAAGACCCAGCCATGACCCATCCTCAATGCTCTTACTGAGGGAAGAGACAAGATCTCACGATACATGGCCCCATCCATCCTCCCCACAATGCAGTGCAGTCGTCCTTTCCCCTTTGCAGAAAAGCATCCCCAAAGAATGATGTTTCCACCTCTATGCTTCACGGTTGGGATGGTGTTCTTGGGGTTGTACTCATCCTTCTTCTTCCTCCAAACACGGCGAGTGGAGATTAGACCAAAAAGCTCTATTTTTGTCTCATCAGACCACATGACCTTCTCCCATTCCTCTTCTGGATCATCCAGATGGTTATTGACAAACTTCAGACAGGCCTGGACATGCGCTGGCTTGATCAGGGGGACCTTGCGTGCGCTGCAGGATTTTAATCCATAACGGCGTAGTGTGTTACTAATGGTTTTCTTTGAGACTGTGGTCCCAGCTCTCTTTAGGTCATTGACCAGGTCTTGCCGTGTAGTTCTGGGCTGATCCCTCACCTTCCTCATGATCATTGATGCCCCACGAGGTGAGATCTTGCATGGAGCCCCAGACCGAGGGTGTTTAACCGTCATCTTGAACCATTTTCTAATAATTCCGCCAACAGTTGTTGCCTTCTCACCAAGCTGCTTGCCTATTGTCCTGTAGCCCATCCCAGCCTTGTGCATGTCTACAATTGTATCCCTAATGTCCTTACACAGCTCTCTGGTCTTGGCCATTGTGGAGAGGTTGGAGTCTGTTTGATTGAGTGTGTGGACAGGTGTCTTTTCTACAGGTTATGAGTTCAAACAGGTGCAGTTAATACAGGTAATGAGTGGAGAACAGGAGGACTTCTTAAAGACAAACTAACAGGTCTGTGAGAGCCGGAATTCTTACTGGTTGGTAGGTAATCAAATACTTATGTCATGCAATAAAATGCTAATTAAAAATCATACAGTGTGATTTTCTGGATTTTTGTTTTATATTCCGTCTCTCACAGTTGAAGTGTACCTATGATAAAAATGACAGACCTCTACATGCTTTGTAAGTAGGAAAACCTGCAAAATTGGCAGTGTATAAAATACTTGTTCTCCCCACTGTGTATATATATATATATATATATATATATATTTATTATTGCATACATTTTTTCTATCTGTGTTATGTGAGCTTAACATGAAATCCCTAAATTTTGTTGAACCAAAGTTGCCTTTCTATTGCTTAGGGATTTATTTGGGGTGAGCAGGGCATGATTACTCTGGTGTCTTTTTCTCACTGCGACAGGTGAACCTCCAACATTCATTAGGGTTGCAGTCCCAAATGAAGGCCATAGAAGAAGAGGAGAACAGCAAATATGAGGAGGACAGTGATGAGGAGGACAGCGATGAGGAGAACGACGAGGAGAAAAGCGACAAGACAGACCAGGCAGGGGAGGAATTTAGCAGCGTTATCTGTGCACAGCAGCAACCAATGAATGAGCAGCCCAGCCATGCTGAGCCACTAAGACGCAAACGTTTCATGAGGTGAAAAATACTGTTTGTCATTGAAAGAATGAAAGAAACGCATGCACACACACACACGCGCACACACACACACACACGCACCCACACACACAGCGTTTGATAAAATGCAACGGAATGGGGAATGTACTTTTCCCATATTCATGGACAGAGCAAGGCAAGACCATCAAAGAAAGTACTATTACAGGACCTTTGGTCCTCACATAGATCAAGAAAGTACATACACACACAAAGACAGCCACGGCCACACAGTTTCGTTTTTTTAAGCATTGCTTGACTTGGGCCGTACCAACACCTCAGACGTTACACTGCTTTAGATCCACTTGCTCTTGTGTGTGCGTGTTATGTCGTGGTTGCAGTGACTCAGACATTACATTCCTGTAGCTGTCAAAACCTCCTCAGTCACTAGAGTTCAGCATGCATACACAGACACACATACTGTGATCCAACTTCTTAGTTGTTAATCCAGTTCAGTGCCATTCTTGCAATAGTATTTTCGTCATAGCACTATAACTCATGGCATAATACATCTGGGATTCCTTTTATAGGAAATACTTTGTCATTTGCAAAACTATTGACTTCCAAATTTCATTCTTTAATATTCAGCTCATTCAAGATCAACTTCAGTCCCGTTAGCCTGATGGAGGAAATTCTAACAGGAGAGGAGTGGGCACCCTTCCTGTCCCCCAACACAAGTCCCTCTCCCTCACCATCCATTGATCAGTCAAAATCTGCTAGCCAACGTGGTTTTGATGACGACAGCCAAATCAAAAATGAGCCTGTGCTGGGCTCCACGAACGACGCTGAACAGAACCACATGGACACAGACATTCCTGTATATGAGGAAGTAATCCTCAACCAGTCAGATCCAAATAAGACTGAGGAAAAACAATCAGATGACAGACAAAAGAAAGTAAAGAACTGCAATGACAACAGGTTCAAGACTGTCATCGAATCAGAGATGCTATTGGACAATGAAGCAGCAGGATGGAGTCTGCTGGACCAATTCAGAGCCATATCTTCTAATGAGTGCAATAACTCTGGGGAATCAGTAAGGAACCAACCCCTTGACCTTTCCTGTGTTAAGGTGAGCCACACTGCAGCATTGTGGGGTAATTTAAAGCGCAGTCATGTAAAATGCTAAAGAAGACATATTTCTGTTGTGGTAAAATCAAACACCCTTTTTTCTCTTTCACACTTACACTCTCGTCGTTCTATCTAATTCTCAGTCGCATAAAGTCCTGGACAGTTTTGCGCAGAAACATCGTATTGAACTGAATAAAAAAAGAAAACACAGAGTCCCTAAACTAAAGAAAGGTGAGGCTGGGAAGGGTGGGGCTATGTGGGAGGTAAGTAGAATCTATACAAATGAACGACAAACACCCTAAAATGAATTCCTCTTTTGTGCCATTCGCATTAAATGAACAGGGTTCTTCAGGATAGGACGCACTAATATCAGAGCCCCTGACATCCAGCTCATCAAACAGCCTTCTCCCAGCAACCCCTCCAGTGCCGGCCCACCTCCCTGCGACATCTTTCCCAACTCTGTTTTCTATAGCATCCCACCTTTCGTTGAACACCTGGACTAGTAGGTTACCATTTCAGACCTGGATGTATACTACCGTTCAAGGATTTGGGGTCATCTAGAAATGTCCTTGTTTCTTTAAAGAAAAGCTTTTTTCCCATTAAAATCAATCAAATGTATCCGAAATACAGTTTCTACATTGTAAAAGACTATTGTAGCTGCAAAAGGCTGATTTATGATAGATATCTACATAGGCGTACAGAGGCCCATTATCAGCAACCATCACTCCTGTGTTCTACTGACATATTGTGTTTGCTATTCTAAGTTATAATTGAAAATGCTAATCGATCATTAGAAACCCTTTTTGTGATTATGTTAGCACCATTAACAACTGTTGTGTCTTCTTTAGACTAGTTCGGTATCTTCAGCAGCCTTATTACAGGCTCAAAATGTCCAGAAACAAAGAACTTTCTTCTAAAACGTATCACACTTTTCTTGTTCTGAGAAATAAAGGCAATTCCATGTGATAAATTGCCAAGGAACTGAAGATCCCGTACAAAGATATGCAGTACTCCCTTCACATAACAGTGCAAACTGGCTATAACCAGAAAAGAAAGAGGAGTAGGAGGCCCCGGTGCACAACTGACCAAGAGGAAAAATTTGTTAGAGTGATGCCTCACAGGTTCTTAACTAGTTGCTTCATTAAATAGTACTCAAAAAACACGAGTCTCAACATCAACAGTGAGCAAGCCACTCAGGGATTCTGGCCATTTAGGCAGAGGTTTTCCTCTGTCCTGTGTCTTTATTGAAAAATAAAAGATATGGCTTTGCAACTCTGCCTAGAAGAGTCAGCAGTGCAAATTTACTGTTGATATTGAGACTGGTGTTTTGCAGGTTAAAGCATTCATTTTGGAAATAGCTTCTTTCTACTGTGAAAGTGTTCTGCCTGAACAAAAAGGATAAGATAACAAAGTATAGCTGAGTTTTTTTATTCTAGTTTAACTTGCACATGGAGGAAAAGATTTATCTTCATATCAGGAAGAACTACAAAAGTACTACACTAATTATCAGTGATGAGAAAAACTAAAGGTCACATAGCCATAGTGAACATATCTTTTTTTCCTGGCAGAAAGGGTACTTTAATGACCCCATGAAGATAAAAAGGTGTACACAAACATTTTCAGTATATGTAAATAGGAGTTAACACTTACTGAAATGGGTTGACACTTCTAGCATTTTAAACACTGTAAAAAAAAACCTGACAGCTCCACCAAAACCAGACACTATACAGAGATCCCTATCAGAGACATTATTAACACAAGAACAGTTTGTAGTTTCGGTAAATTCTTAAGAAATAGGTACTAACACCCTGATTATAAGCAATAAAAGAAAGATAGTAAAACTGGGTTAGTGTTAACAAGTATTAGTTAAATATTCTCCACCTTATCTTTTTTTGTTCCTCTCACGGTATCTTTCACATTCTTTCTCAGAGCCATGATGTGAACAGTTCCGCTGTCAACTTCAATTCACCACAGTCCAAAGTAAAAACAGCCCTAAGAAACTAGCCCAAGAGAAAGCCTTTATAGTGAAGACACAGTTGTTGCTGACACACCAAAAACCATAGTACATTTTTCTAGCCCCAATCCCTGGAAACTAAGTCTTATGACTCTAGGGAAGAGCCACACTAAGTGGCGCCCGCTCGGCGATGTCCAAATGGTTTGAATCAAAATGTAATGTTATTTTTTTACTTCATTGGGACTCAATTTTTCTTGGACAGCTTATTTATACAAGATGTAAAGATAAATTATCATTTGCTATCCAGTCGGCATTCTCACATGTTTATTCGTGCTCAAAACAAAACAAAAAAAGGCACAAAATTTCATGCAAGGCACTTCCATCACTTCAACTAGGCTACTGAGCACATAGCTTTAAAGACAACGGAAGAGACTAGTTTATTACTTCACATTATAGATTACAAAATAGTTAATTATATCATAAAGAATGTATTAGTCTGTGTCTGCATTATATAATATCTGCCCTACAAAATAGGTTAAGTTGCTAGGATGCCCAATTTCACACTGTGATACAGCTTTTCAGATATTTTAATTAATTTATGGATATTTTAATTGTTTATAACAAATTCTCTTTTTTCTGAACCCACCTTCAACACCCTTTCTTAGACTAATCATTTTATTACAACCCTGTATCCATAAAGTTAAGACACTGCAGAAAATGTAAAGAAGAAAAGCAAAGAAAAAGCTATTTAAACCCTATTCAATGCAAAATGGTACAAAGACAACATATCAAATGTTGAAACTGAGACAATATGAGACAATGTTATTGTTCCCACTTTGAATTTGATGCCAGCAACACATTTAAAAAAAGTTGGGACAGGGGCAACAAAAGACAAAAGTTGTGTAATGCTAAAAAATACATCTGGAGGAACATCTCACAACAAATTAGGTCAATTGGCAATTATAGCATGATTTGATAGAAAAAAAAAGCCAAGAGTAGATGAGTCTTTCAGTAGTAAAGATAGGGAGAGGTTCACAGTGCTGTGAAAGATAGAAATTGTGCAGCAAACTAAGATTAACATATATCAACGTAAATCTGCAGTGAGGGATCTTTAAGGATCTCAGGTTCTACAGCCGTGGCCAAAGGTTTTGAGAATGAGACAAGTATTGGTTTACACAAAGTTTGCTGCTGCAGTGCTTTTAGATCATTTTGACAGATGTGACTATGATATTCTGAAGTATAATTACAAGAATTTCATAAGTGTCGAAGGCTACTATTGACAATTATATTAAGTACAGGCAAAGAGTGAATATTTGCTGTGTTGACCGTTCTTCTTCAAGACCTCTGTAATTCGCCCTGGCATGCTGTCAATGAAATTCTGGGCCACATCCTGACTGATGGCAGCCCATTCTTGCATAATCAATGCTTGGAGTTTGTCAGAATTTGTGGGTTTTTGATTGTCTTCCCGCCTCTTGAGGATTGACCACAAGTTCTCAATTGGAGTTTCCTGGCCATGGTTAAGGTCTGGGGAGTTTTCTGGCCATGGACCCAAAATTTAGATATTTTGTTCCCCAAGTCACTTAGTCATCACTTTTGCCTCATGGCAAGGTGCTCCATTATGCTGTAAAAGCATTATATTGTTCATCACCAAACTGTTTTTGGATAGTTGGAAGAAGTTGCTCTCGGTGAATGTTTTGGTACCATTCTTTATTCATGGCTGTGTTCTTAGGCAAACTTGTGAGTGAGCCTACTCCATTGGCAGCGAAGCAACCCCACACATGAATGATCTCGGGATGCTTTACTGTTGGCATGACACCGGACTGATGGTAGCACTCACCTTTTCTGTTTTTCCGGATGCCCCAAATAATCGGAAAGGGGATTCATCAGAGACATTTAATTTACCATAGTCCTCAGCAGTCCAATCCCTATACCTTTTGCAGAATATCAGTTTGTCCCTGATTTATTTCCTGGAGAGCAAATTTGCTGCCCTTCTTGACACCAGCAATATCCTTGCCTGTGAAGCCCTTTTTGGGCAAAGCAATGAAGACCGCATGTGTTTCATTGCAGGTAACCATGGTTAACAGAGGAAGAACCATGATTTCAAGCCCCACCCTTCTTTTAAGGCTTCTAGTCTGTTATTATAACCTAATCAGCATGACAGCGTAATCTCCAGCCTTGTCAACACACTCACCTGTGTTAACGAGAGGATCACTGACATGTCAGCTCAACCTTTTGTGGCAGGGCTGAAATGCAATTAACATTTTTTCATTTTCATGGCAAAAAGGGACTTTACAATTACTTGCAATTCATCTGATCACTATTCATGATATTCAGAAGTATGCAAATTGCCATCATAACAACTGAAGCAGCAGACTTTGTGAAACATAATATTTGTGTCATTTGGGCCACGGCTGTATGGTACATTATATCATTAAAAAATTCACAGAATATGGAGTAATCTCTTCCCTCAGACGGCACTGCATTTAAAACACACATGATTTGGTAGAGGAAATCACTGCAAGTGTTTAGGAACACTTCTGGAAACTATTGTCTGTGAACACATTATGTCACTGCAAGTGCTATATCAAGCAAGATTGGCAGTACATTTCATCGTCAAACCTACAGCAGTTGGTTTGCTCAGTAACCAAACACTTACAGACTATTGTTGTAATACAGTGGTAAATATTTCTCTGTCCCAATGTTTTGGAACGAGTTGCTGGCATAAAGTTCAAATGGGCATGCATTGAACCAAAAATGTTTCAGTTTGGATGCTTATACTATTTCAATTAAATTTATTGATAAATGATTTGCACATCATTGCATTCTGTTTATTTTCTTCATTTTACTTAGCGTCAACTATTCTGACAAAGAGGTAGTATTAAGAAGAACACTGTGACGGAATCTTATTAAATTGGTAATTCAGTGAAGTTGAGAGTTTGCTAACATTTAACTATGTTTATATACCATGAAAAAACCTTTCAATACTTTTATTTTGCTGAACTTTTACTCATTAACATGATATATTTGATGCCAAAGAATCAAGATTTTTTTTCACCACCCTGTGACATAGAAAATGTGTAAGACTGCAAAGGAATTCAAATGCAGAAACAAAATATTATTCATCAAATGTCAAAATATGACTTTTGAAAAAAACTCCGCCCAATAGCAAAATTGCAACAACAAAAAAACGTTAACACTGCATAACAATATGCTTAGAGACCATGAAAGGCGAAATGCAGGAGGAGGTGACAATGGACATGATATAAAAGAAAGTACTGAATAAGAAAGAAAGACAGGGGAGGGCAGAGAAGCAACCTGGGCCACTGGTAAGATTTTCTTCAGTCTCTTGAAATTGCATATATACTACTACACTGTGTTCTGAACTTGTGTTCTCATTTTTGGTAATAATTTAAACAAAACCTACATATCTTTCAAAAGCTTAAGTTTTGAATGACATTTAAACAGTTTAATAAAAAAT
Source organism: Novumbra hubbsi (assembly GCA_016801125.1). Classification (NCBI taxonomy): domain Eukaryota; kingdom Metazoa; phylum Chordata; class Actinopteri; order Esociformes; family Umbridae; genus Novumbra; species Novumbra hubbsi. The sequence goes on from JACXGK010004437.1 coordinate 8,996, forward strand.
GTAAGCATAAAGCAAATAAACAAATGCAGACAAGATGTGATCCACTTTTTTGACTCATCAGGGTAGCTACCTTTCGCCGACATAACAGCCGTACACACTCCTGGCATTCTTTCTACCAGAGCTTTTCCTGCCAAGTGTCTTCTGATGGTGGAGGAAACCATATTCACTGACTCCTTGGCCTTCTTTGCAATTTCTCTTACACTTATAGGGTTACGAAGGTCACTCATTTCCCACACTGCTTTTATACAGAGGGTTTGTATCTAATCAACAAAAGTTGGGACACTTGTAGGAATTGTTAACATCAACTTTCAATGGCATAAATTACTTCCATTGCTGCAGAACAACCGTAAGTTACTTGTTGCCAGTTTTGTAACCAAAACCGTTTTTTAACCTATGTTAGTTTAATAGTTACCTTTGTATCATTTCAGGTAATTCACTGGACTTAAACTACTTAAATAAACCAAGAAATTAATAATTTTATAGTTCAATTTGTAAATTTTTGTTTGTTTGTTAGCAGACCTGAAACAGAATCTAGGGAAGACAATATGAAGTTCAGCTCCTTGACAGTGATAATGTCACTGCTCGGAACAAACATGGCATTTGTCTTAAACAGAAAAACAGGTAAGTAACAAGTAAGAAGCCTTGACAATTACAGTGTTGGTTTTAATGATTTTGTGGTGACATTTACAGTATTGTTTTTTGACAATAATGGTGGTGACAGTAAGAAGCCTTCACGTTTACAGTATTGGTTTTGACAATGACGGCGGTGACAGTAGTAAGCACTGACATTTACAGGATTAGTAACCAGACCTGATGAAAAAAAAATATATTTTTTAGTAGAATATTTTCATATCAAAATCAAGAGAAAAAACGAATAATTCAGTTTTTAAGAAATATTGTAAAAAATTGGCATTCTTACAGAAAAACATCCGTACAAAAAATAAATAATGGTTCCAATTACATTGGTGTCATTCCGTCATCATACCTTAGAAGGCGCTGCAGTCCCACTGGATGTCCAGCAGCAGGTTGAGTGTGAAATGCCTCGAGCCTGCGACCTAAGCAACTACAAGGACTGGTACAGAGTTGGATCTTACTGCGTCAAGTACTTCAAGACTCCTCTCAACTTCAGTAATGCTGAGGTGGGTAACATTGCACATCAACACTAAAGTCATTTAGCAAACACTTATGCTAGCAGTTGCAGACATTTTCACTCTTTTCACAGCCCAAGTAAACAATGAGCTCTACCAACTGAGCTACAAGTATTGCATGTGATTCCACTACCTGTAAACTGTATAAGGTGTTCAAGCCCAGTTGATCCAATGTCTTAGCTTGGTCTCTCCCACTCTGCCACTCTTCACTTCATCTTCATCAGATGCAGTGCAGGGCTGCTGCCCCCGGTGGCCACCTGGTGTCAGTGCACAACTGCATGTCCAACTCGGATCTGCTCTGCCTTGTGCAGAAGTTTAACTCCAGGAACCTTCGCTTCTGGCTGGGCGGCTTTGAACTCTTCCAGGTGGGTTGGATAGATGAAGATAGATGGAGAGATGGATGGAGAGAAGGTGAGTTTGACTTATTAACTATTTTCTTAACGCCTTTTTGTCTCCTCTGTTCCCCTCTGCTTGTCCCTCTCTCCTTCCACTCTTTCCCTTTCTCCCTCCTCTCCTTCCCTCTCTCCCTCATCCATATCCCTTTCCCACTCCTCCTCCTTCTCTCAGTCTGGTAGGTATATGTGGACAGACGGCTCCAACTGGAACTTCGAAGTGTGGACCCCAGGAGAGCCCATCTCACGTTGGACGAGCCATGAGGACTGTGTAGAGATGAACTGGAGCCGTAAGAATGCGAGGGTTGAAAGAGGGGGAGGGGCAAAAGAGTAGAATGTAGGATTGAATGAGGGCGTGGTTGCAAAAGAGATGGAGGTTTGAAAGAGGTCTCAAAAACTGCTTAAAAGGGACCAAGTGTTAAAACATGTTAGATATGTAGGAAGGCGGGAGGGGGTTGAGATGATCGATGGAGGGAAGCAAAGGCATTGAGAATGCACATTGAAACATCTTTCTCCATCTGCTTTCCTTCTCTAAGATGTTGGGAAGTGGAACGATGACACCTGCTCCAGATTGAAGAGCTACATGTGCTCCTTCAAGAACCGAGTTTAAGAATGAAGAGAGACTGGATGTCGCATATGCCCTGGGCATGTCTTCTTAATGGTTAGGGTTGTTCCTCTTTCTTGGGCTGGGGTGTTTGAAATGGTACACTATTTCGTAGCAAACAAATCTTGACCAACACCTTGACCAACACCCTGGGTAGTTCCATTTGGGACACAAAGGGTTCCATTTGGGACACAAGAGGCTTCTTTCGCTAATGATCCTAATCCAGCTTTCTGACACTGTGAAACCGAACTACTGATGTCTGCTTCAAGCAAACTGAGAAATATATAAATAAAGTGTGTTAAGCAATTAAAAGCTGGAGTTGTGTTGTTTGTATATTTGCGAACTTGGCAGAATAAAACCAGGATATAAATGTTTCTGACATTATTTATTTGTTGTTATTTTAGTGGTAAGGCAGATTTAGATACGAGATTCATGGTGGGTTACATGCAAAACTTTGATTCACACGTACAACATCCACTATGAAAGTATGGCAGGTAAAATGTGAAATATTAGTAATGTTAGCTAAAGGTCTAGGATCAGCTTCCCCTTCCCAAACTGCTAATCTCACCCATTTGTGGGGAAAAAGCAAAAACTTCCTCAATATCAACATTAAGTGGGAGAATTCACTTATGGAGATGGATAAGAATCAAATTAAATGTAATGCCATTTAGCGTGCAAGCATTTTAAAGTAGTGAACTGGGTTGGGATTTCAGATGGGTTTGTAAGATCATATCACATGAGTACAAATGGGCCTGCGACTACCCAATGAAAGAAAAAGTATTACTTCAAAATCGATATTGCCTCAATAACATTGCCCATGTTCACATAGACGCAACAGAATGACACAATTACCCGGCCCCTTTCGCCTTTGAACATGCCATTCGATTGACTCTCTTAGCCATATTGACCAATGGAGAATGCCCCAGAGTCGTTTGACTGCTTCTCGACTGCATTCAGCTCTCTACTCCGATACAGCCCGTCGCTGGACATGGACCTCTTAATCTGCGTGTCGGATACCTAATGGTGCGATGGAGGGACAGAGAGAGACAGGGAACATTAATTTATTGAAATGGATATGCATCACAGGATGCCATATCCTGTTTTGTAGTTTTGTTGTATGAGCTCAATTCAATAAAAGCTGCATCACAGCTTTTACAAAGAAGCAAATTTTTCTACTTGCGCAAAGATCTCACAAGCTGGTCATGAGTGGTATATAACACCTATAACTACAACTAGGGTAATTCGCCAACAGGCCTGCATTCAGATTTACAGGTGGGTGGACAGGATAAAAAATAGTGATAGAAACTTTTGTGTTTTTTAATAAATCCTAACCTAAGTCCACTCAAATCTTCAAATTTTTACTCAATTGCCAGTTGCCATAATTGCATGACTTAACTGGGAGCTTCCAGGCTTCCTCTGGTACCGCATCATGTTTAAGGCAACAGGGTAGGACTGCTGACCTGGTATCAGTTTAGCCTTTAAGGCTACATAAGCGGTCGCTTAGGGCCACCATCTGCCAAGGGCCCCGTATTACTTGTGAGCCCCGGACCACTAGGGGAGAGGGGGCCCCCAAATCACATTTTGCTTAGGGCCCCCAAAGGGCTTGGGCCGGCACTGCTTTAAGGTCACAACGTATAGGATCACATGGACCGACAAATAAGCCTGGTTGGTGTCTTGCCTCATAATTTACCTCCTCAAACTTCTTAGCCTTGTATTGCTCCGCCCCCTTCAGGAAGTTCAGGAGTATTATGTCACAAAGGACAGTGCCCTGCAAAATCCGAATAGAAAGTTAACAAGGCTGTGCAATAGAACAGAATGGGACTGAACAGAGAGGAATTGAATAAAAGCAAATTAATGTTTCCTTTTTTTTGTAAGAAGGAAACTTCCATTCACGAGATTGTAGGAATACAGAAAGAGCCAAACAGAGATGTTTGATTATATTTTAAACCTAACCTAAAGACTGAAGGAATTGAGATATGCAAATAATGTTTTCCCTTCCTACAAGGAAATGTACACCGATCAGTCATAACATTACGACCATTTGCCTGATATTGTGTAGGTCCCCCTTTCCGTGGAGGCATGGACTCCACTAGACCTCTGAAGGTGTGCTGTGGTATCTGGCACCAAGATGTTAGCAGCAGATCCTTTGAGTCCTATAAGTCGCTAGGTGGGGCCTCCATGGATCGGACATGTTTGTCCAGCACATCCCACAGATGCTCGATTGGATTGAGATCTGGGAAATTTGGAGGCCAGGTCAACTTGAACTCGTTGGTGTGTTCCCCAAACCATTCCTGAACCATTGTTGCTTTGTGGCAGGGCTGCTGAAAAAGGCCAATGCCATCAGGGAACACTGTTTCCATGAAAGGGTGTACATGGTCTGCAACAATGCTTAGGTAGGTGGTACCAGTAAAAGCAACATCCACATGAATGGCAGGACCCATGGTTTCCCAGAAGAACATGTCCCAAAGCAACAAACTGCCTCCCCCGGCTTGCCTTCTTCCCATAATGCATCCTGGTGCCATGTGTTCTTCACAGGTAAGGGGCACACGGGCCCCGGGCCATCCACATGATGTAAAAAAGAAAAAATAAGAATTCATCAGATCAGACCACCTTCTTTCATTGCTTGTCCTCTGATGCTCACGTGCCCATTGTAGGCACTTTCGGCGGTGGGCAGGGGTCAGCATGGGCACCCTGACTGGTCTGCGGATACACAGCCCCATACGCAACAAACTGCGAGGCACAGCGCGTTCTGACACCTTTCTACCAGAACCAGCATGAATTATTTCAGAAATTTGAGTTACAGTAGCTCGTCTGTTGGATCACCCCCACGGGCCCACCTTCGCTCCCCAATCCATGACCCTGTTGCTGATTCACTGCTTTTCCTTCCTTGGACCACAGATAGATACTGACCACTGCAGATGGAACAGCCCATAGGAGCTGCAGTTTTGGAGCTGCTTTGAACTACATCAACTTTAAGGACAACATTTTCACTTGCTGCCTAATATATCCCACCCACTGACATGTGCCACGATGACGAGATAAGTGTTATTCACTTCAACAGTCATAATGCTATGGCTGATTGGTGTATATTATATATTTATATGACTCCCTAATATGTCAGAAGATCAAGAGACTAAAATAGGAGCTCACCACACCAACGGACGTGAAGGCAGCTACCATGTTGATAAGGGTAGGGATCATGTCAAACTTCCCTGCCTGTAAGCAACAAGTATTAAACAGACATAAATATGTATGTACACCTACACACAACATGGGGTAGACAGACATGCATCAACCCCAGACATGCCACCACACACGCAGAGAATTCAGTATTTTTTTATCTTAGACGACCAGAAAAACACTCACGTTTCCATTGACCAGCACGTCAAACCGGATGGCGGTTGCCTTGATCAGTGTACGGTAGTCGGTGCCGTTGTCCATCTTGTAGTACTTGGCATACCTATTAGAAGAAGAGAAGAGAAAATAAGGACCTGGCTGGTCCGGCATGCAACGCCACCGCGCCTCAAGGGCAGCGCGAGGGTCAAATTTACACGGGAAAGTCAAAAATACCTGAAGTTGTACCCAACGGAGACCTGGTTCTGCTCTGACATGGCATCCAGACGGGTGAACGAGTAGGAGGGGCTACACTTGTCCTCGGTCTTGTCCAGGTCGCACACCCAGCCAATTTTGATTCCTATCACCCCTCCCTGAGAGCAAGGTGGGAGAGAGGGAACAACGGGATATACAAAAAAAAACTCTCTTGTTGGTCAGTCTGTATTACTTAGGAAAAAGAGATTAAAAGTATATCAAACGACTAGCATGGATGGATAGAACTGTGGATGATGGGATAGGCGGACGAACAGTGGATAATTAATGTGGATTATGGTTATTGTGGATGAACTATGGATGGTTAATGCAGACGATGTTTAATGTGGATGAAATGTGGATAATTCATGTGGATTATGGTAAATGTGGACGAAATGTGGACAATGGTTATTGCGGATGATGGTTAATGTGGACAAAATGTGGAAATGATTGTGGATGATAGTTAATGCGGATGATGGTTAATGTGGACGAAATGTGGATTAATGTGGATGATGATTAATGCAGATGATAGTTAATGTGGACGGAATGTGGCTAAGTAATGTGGATGATGGTTATTGTGGATTAACTGTGGATTATTAATGTGGATGATTGTTAATGTGGATGAACTGTCGATAGTTAATGTGTACCTTCTGTGCCAACTTGGTGAAGTTCTGTTGGGCGTAACGGATGACATCCCCCACCCTGAAGATAGGGCAGTAGGTGTTGTTCTCCTGGTCAAAGTTACAGGTGTTGATGTACTTAGGAGTGATGGTAGGCAGAAAGTTGCCCCTGAGACATGGGAGAGGGTATGAGAGACAGGGAGAAGATGGGGTAATGAAGGTCTGAGAGAGGGGGAGAGAGGACAGAAGGACGAGAGGAGAGAGACTAGTTGTAAAGCGTTATTATCACCACAACAACTCACTTTGTAAAGTTGAAGAGAGGGAAACGGATGCTGTTCTTGATGAAGATTGTGAAGTTCTCCACCTCCATCATGGGAGACCTAAGACATGGCACACAAATGCATATTACTATCAAAAACCTTTTTACATTATAGATTTTTATCATTTTGCAGACACTCATCCAGAACGACTTATCGTAAGTGCATACATTTTAAAAGCGCTATGTTAAACAACCACACAGTTTAGTAGTAAGTGCATTCCAATGAATGAGTTAGTAAATCGGCTAAAATCATTGCTAGAGTAATTGGAAAAAATACAAGCACAGACATAAAACATAGGACTGAGCTGCAGTAATTCAGGCAAGATGATAAGTGCCTGGACAAATTCTCAGTACCAAAATGTACATTCAAAATACTTTCACCATCCTCGACTTCTGCACAAATAAACACACACTCACGTCTTGACATCGTCAATTTCTGCGGGGCACCAGCCTCTTATCTCACAGGTGTTATGAGTGGCATTGAAAGGAACACAATTGCCCGTCGGAAGACCTGAGAAATAGAGAGAGGCAAATTAGTGCAAAAGAAAAATAATACAAACAGGAAAGACAGAGACAATAAACCATTTCCTTTCACCTACCATCTCTCCTTAAGTCTGATTCGGATCAGCCGTATCCGCAGAGTGAAAGATGGAGGCGCTTCATTTTATCGTACTTGTAATCACACCCCTCGCTTAAACCAGGAAGAAAGTAGGCTTTGCGGAGAGTGCTCCCCTGTGTGCAGGCGCATATTTTGGGGGCCACTTTGGCATTTAACACAATTTCAATCTTTAGCTAGATTATTGGCAAGATAGCTGATCTGATCGATCACATGACCAAATACTGAATTAGAAATGGGGGGGGGGGCCTGTGTCAATGTAATTGTTGCTTATGCTCTAGGTCAGGGGTGCCCAAACTAGGTCCCGGAGACCTTTGATTTGGCCCGCCACCCCATATAATATAATAAAGTCTGGTATAATAACAATAATAATTAAACGTTACTTTCGGCCCACGGCCCTCAGTCAAGTTTGATTTTTGGCCCTTCATAGGAAAAAGTTTGGACACCCCTGCACTAGGACCTAGGCCAAAAAGGAGAAAATAGACAAAAGCTTTTTCTTTCAGGACAGCATAATTGAGTGTCACTACAAAATAGCAAGGATAGTTGTCAATAAATCAGTATATCAATTGTTTATAATTCATTTTCCTTTAATGGCATCTAGCCTATCATCCATGTCGACTGAAACATTTACCCTCTGGCATAAGAACCAGAGGTGTACTCAGAAATGCATAGGTGGATGGTCCTGCAGAAATTTGGGTGGGCAAAAATACCACTCAAATCCTCAATAAATGACCATAGAAATTGTAGAAGCTTAACATTATAAACAATGTAACGCCTAAATGTTCTCACCTAACATAGACTTATTACAATGTTAATGTAATTATCCAGCATTTCACAAGCAACACGTGAATACTAAAATTATGTTGTATTTAGCTGTATTATAAAACCTTGGCTACCCTTGGTTGTACTTCATAGAGGGAGGCGTACTAACTGGTATACAGTGGCTATGTTTCCCTTGCTCCCAGCTTTTGGGGGCAGATGATAACCATGTTTTGTGGGTAAAACGAAACAATTGCCATTGCATTCAGTGTATTAACTATTACTGAGTTCCAAAAGCTCTTACACATTGTCATCAAATTGAAAAGGTAGTGAATTTTCCGCCTCATTATGTAGAAATATCATCAAGATACTTGGAAATCACATTTTTGACTACCCTAGTGCCTCAAGGAATGAGGAAAAATAAGCGTCAAAAAAAGGTTTCACCTCACCATTTCCTCCAGCCTTGTTAAGGAACCTGGTGCAGTTGTCGTCATGGCTACATATATACTTCTTCTCACTCTGTGGTATCAGACAGGCCAAAGTAACATTAACATACCACTCTGGGGTTCACTATTTGCCAGGTATTTCAATTACTTCAAATACATTTGTAACTAAACCGGAGATTAGATCTTTTGAGGGGCCTCACCTCAGGACACTCTCCCTGCATTTGGTTGTCTGTGGTGATTACTTTAGTGATAATGCAGAACACCGAGCCCCCCTGTCAACGCGCACACACACACACAAACAAACACACAAAATCATCACAAATGATACAGATGTATCAGATGTTTGCTATTATGTCATTTTAACCGGTCAATGACGCTACAGTGTGTGTGTGTGTGTTGCGTTACCTGGGATGGAGTGACATATTCTGCAACGTCCATTACTCTGTTGTTAGCCAGCCCGAATCCTTTGACTTTTGTCATCACGGAAGACTCTATAGCCGTGTCCCGGATCTGATAAGCCTGCTCATGTACAAACACCCACCTGAGAAACATTCAGGCCCACAGGGAGACGGCGGGAGAAAGATGGGGAAGTTAGAGAGAGACAGGGACAAAAAACACAAAGAAGCATACAGGCACACACAAAGACACAGAATCAGAGATACAGAGAGAGACAGGAAGTGAGACAGAGATATAAACAGATGAACAGGCAAAGACATGCCTTATTTTCAACTAGCACTGTGAATGTAAATAAACGTTTCCTATGTCTTTTAAATTGAAATTCAGAGACACCAATGGGAAAATCATTTAAGGACTGCGCCCAGATCGCAGCAGAGTTTTTTATGTGAAGACTTTCAAGAAATGTCTTAGAAGTCAAAAAGTATTTCAACTTTTACTGGGCGGAAAAGAAACTGAACACTATATTAATTGGAAATATCTATAAATGTGGTTCTTTGTAATTGGTTGTTGAAAAATGCGTTTAACTGAAAATCCACCGTTCGTCTAATTTTGCCGGGCAGATCCAACCGTGTTGACAGTACTGACCCGATGAAGTAGATGATGATGAGGAGCTGCACGACTCGATTGATGATCCCTATGGTCCAACTCTTCACCACCACGGACTTGGTAGTCTCGTACGTGAAGAAGTCTGTGATACACGACCACATCCTGGTGTTCAGCCAACCAGGCACAGTCAATAAATCCAAATTGTCCGTCACTGACCTCAAAGTCACGGGCCACACTCTGAAAGGCGCCTCTGAGCCTAGTGAGCTAGTTATCCGGCCAAACATCAAGGCTAAGCTGCTTTCTTGGCGTGTTTGTTTCCCTACATGTTAAAACTGACTACTTCTTTCAATAGGGTCCAAATAACTGACTTCAGTCTCAATGATGGAATAGCATCCTTACACAGTCTGTCCCTCCCTCTCTCTCCCTCCCTCCCTCTCTCTCACTCTCTCCCTCCCCCTACTCATCTTTCCATCACAATACCCAAGCAACTCTCTCCTCAGTGTCTCATATATCTCCCGTTTGCGTCCATTGAGGTGATAGTAAAAGGTCTGGTGGAAACTATATATGAAAAACGCATTAACTACCACTGTAGTTTTCTTTGAGATATTTGGCAACAAATACACATCACAAACACAATCCACAATGAGGTTGTTTTCTAAATTTCCATGTGAGTGGAATCGATGTTCTATATAACGTTTGAGTTTAAGGTGCTGCGTTCTAGACCAGACCAATCACAAAATCAAAAAATCTAATCAAGTAGAAATATAATTTCAATCAAGTGTAATAAAAGTTGACAACTACAACATCTGTGGTGAGCTCGTTACTTATAATTTCCTATTAAACTGCAATGTCTTATTAAACAACAATGTACATGGAATTCTATGATTTCTTATGACAAATGACAAGAAATAACAAAACATTAGCCTTACTGGCCTAAGAAGTGGAGAGATCCTACCATCACTCAACACACTTAGATTCCTCTTATTATTTACTAAAATCTACTAAACAAATCTGTGAGAAGCTCTTACTGATGTAAACAAGGATGAGAGGGAGAAACACCACAGAAAAGCAATTGAAGGATTGCCACAGAGTTAGTTCATACACACACACACAGTCTAGCAGGGAGAAATCAACTAGATTGATAGGGAGTAAGAGCAGATTGTGCATTTCCTGACTGATGCCGGTCAGTCTTGTTAGTGTCCTCAGTAAAATGACACCCTGTCCTGTTTCTTTTTTCTCTCATACCGACGTCATAGTTCTCATACAGGGAGATGCTCTGGATCCTGCCAAATGTCTGCAGTATAAAACTAGATGGAAAGAAAACCCAATAACAAATAATCTGTCTTGACAATATTCTATAAAATACAACATTTTATATTGCCGTCAGTTTTCAGTGTCACTGTGTACTAGGATTGGACAGCAGAGTGAGTGTATGTGTGTGTGTGACAAGATAGTGCGTGCGTGCGAGCTAGAGGGTGTGTTCTAAATTGTGTGTTTGTATGTATTGGAGGATTTCTACTAAAGGTCTCTAAGACCCCAGTCAGATAGCTTTTTTAAAAGTGGTTTATTCCGGACTCTTGTGCACCATGGCAAAAGGGATCCTATTACACTAATGATTTTTAAGAAACAACCCTAATTGACCATTTCCTAACTTGTTGACTGACCTGTGGTTAAGACCTTAGGTCAAGAAGTCAGTTTACTTGCTCGTACATCCTACTATGTATTGATTATTTAACCCAGTCAACTTCCCAAATGGAGCCATGTTTCTTATACGCTGCTCTACTTAAGGCTACAGCAGGTCTCAGAGGTATTCCTCTCCCTTGGCCTTTTCAACATTTTAATGTGTAACAGCATGCAAGCCAAGTGGTATTTATGAGGCGGTTTTTGACAGTGATTGAATGTAAAATGTTCATAATGTCAAACATACAGTCAGGAAATTGTAAAAGTGTTCACTACTTTGCTATGACACACCTGAATGAGCTGTAGTGCAGAAACATTTTGGAGTGATTTCTCATATACTTGGGGGTTCCACTACAAAAACAGAAAGAGTGAAACTAAGGCCACATTTTAAAATGTGTAAATTTCATGATGTGAAAACACCACTTGCGGCTGCCATTTGCTCAAAAACAGACATCCCCCTCAGTTTTCTTTTTTTTTTTTGTATCCTTTCGATAAATTAACATAGCTATTCCTTTAAACAAGGCTGGCCCAGGTTGGGCACATTTCTGTTTCACTGCCTGAACCCTCAGTGACCTGAAACTGGTTATTTGTACCCCAATTACTTCCTTCTGAGCATTAACCTCAAAATTATATACAAACAATTATATGCAAACTTTACAATTCTTGGCTACGAGAACAGTAAATCATGTCGCAGAAATGTCAAGACCCAGTCACAATTGCAGAGAGGGACTATAGGTAAGTACTTTCCAAACTATTATTAGATTTTCTTAGAAATGAAGAGAGAGAGAAAAAATAAAAGAGACAGAGATCAATATATGAAAAGGTCATCCACACCTTGAACAAGATTACCTATGAAGTGGTCTGGTGGTAAGGAGAGAGGGTGAGTTGGAGAGTGGAAGAGAGGGGTGAAAGGGAGGGAGGTGAGAGATAAAAAGACAAGGAGAGATAGAGGAGGAAGACCACAGACCAAAAGAGACCGAACAAAAGGGAGAGAAAACCCAAAAAGCACAAAGAACATATTATAAAGGGAACATTTTAAAGCAGCAATGACAGGTGGCCTGAAGAAATGTGACCAATGGAAGTGAAGACATGCAAGAGGGATACAGTGTGGCCTCTAATAGAGACAAAACAAGATGGAGGATGAAAAAGCACGATAAATGACTTAGTGGTTAACTGAAGAACATGAAGAGAAAGAAAATTGATTGTATGGTTGGAGACGTGAGAGGGAGGTAGGATGATGAGACTGGACATGTTCCTTTAAGAGTGTTCACCATCAGCATCGGATTACACACAGACACTTAGCAGACAAATCTCCTCCTCCAGCTCTCTCTCTCTCTCTCCATCCTTCTATTCCTCCATCTCTTTCTCCATCGTCTGCCTTCATTCCTTCCCTCGTCTTCGCTCCCTGTCATTTGCTCCAAGTTGACCAACCTTGAGGTGTTAAAAAGCCTCCTCGTATTTACCTCGGTCCAAGACAAAACATCATTCTAATTCCCTTGGAGAAGCTATTGTGTGTTAATGGGGCTTTGCAAAAGGTTGTTCACACCAGTACACTTGCATGAGTGTGTTTACATGTGTGAGCGTATGTGTTATTAAAGTCAGCATCCAGAGAAAATATTAAATTCATTTGGAAAAACTTACACAGCAGGCAAGGTATTTTATCTAAGTTGTTCATGAGGGACAGGGCATTAACAAACTAGTTAGCATGAATTATCTTTTGTTGCGCTTCATTGGTACAGAAGGACAGGAAACAGAAACACATACACGGTAAAAAGGGATCCATTGGGTTGAAAGGAGAAAATTACAGAAGGAAGAGACACACTTCTCCCTCATGCCTCTCCATTCAGTCCGACCCAAATTCTGAACTGGGCGGGGTCGAGGACCCCTCCTCCTCTTTATTGGAACCCTGGAGGGAGAGCGTGAGAGAGATAGGGGGAGGTTCGTAGAGATAGAAAGGAGTAAAGTGCACGAAGGCGGAAACAGAAGGGGAGCACAGGAAGGTGTGTGTGAGACAAACCAAATGCTCTCATCACCTTAGTTGCCAAGTATACTCTGTCATTCTCTAGAATAATAATGGCGTTCGGGGATTTAAACAGCACCTTTGCATCAACTGAGGTACTCACAAGCTTCATATCCCAAGGGGGAATATCCCCTCACCCACCATCAATGTCCTCACCTTACGTTTTGCCTCGCCCCTGTCTGAGGAACTCTCATCACTGGAGATAAACTCCCGGCTCTTAAAGCTGTAATTTCCCGGCGTTCTCAACCTCTCTCCATCCTTCCCTCCACCAGACATCCTCCTCTTTTTCTCATCACTCCGTCCCTTCTTCTTCCTCTCCCTGCCCATAAAAGACAAAAAAACATTTTCAAAACGTTTCAGGGATTCATTTTCAGTAATATGAAAAGGGTGGTCGCATAACATTGTTTACATTTGTTCAGAACCACATTTTATGGCCAACTAATTCAGTCCTTTTATCGTATGAGTGATGCATTAAATAAGTGAGAGATTGAAGACAAAGAATATACAACCAAAATGTGGAAACACAAACAGAATCACCCTTCTGCTGCTATGCACATCAAAACCCCTGTGGACAACCTAAAAAAAAGCACATCCTTGTTTTAAAGTATAGCGCTCAACCACGGGAGATCAAAGGAAGGCTTATTGGTTGACGCTTCAGGCAGGTTTGCCAAACCCATGTGAATTATTTCCTAGAAGTCCAGGTAATACACACAGATGCTATCTTAAATGTTGTGTTGTCACAGAGGGACGTGGATCGGTACCCTTTGGGAGGGGCGGAGTCTCCCCCTCCACTCTCTCTGTACTCCCTCATCGCTACCTCGTAGGCTTTCTTCCCCTCTTCCGCTTTCACATCCCACTCCTGACAGAAGAACAGATGCATACAGAGAAAAAGCAGTAGCGTGAGGGAGAGAGCAAGGGACAGGGAAGGAAAGAGAGATTCAACAAGATGTATTATACAGTCACATTTGAGTAATTTAGCAAGATCTTACCCTGCGTTTCTTACCACCCCGTTTCCCCAACTAAGATTTGTTTTTAAAAGGTAATGAAAGGGGTGCTAAAAGGCAGGGGCCAGAAAGGCAGCCGGGCAATCATCCTCTCCCTCTCTCACCTCTTTCTGCTCCTTCCCCAGTTCCCTCCACATCTCCCCGGCCCTCTTGGAGACCTCCGTGACAGATATCCCAGGGTGCTTGGCTTTGATGCCCGCGCGGCTGGCATTCAGCCACAGGAAATAGGCACCCATTGGCCTCTTGGGAGTGTCACTGTCCTTCCGCTTCTTCTGGTGGAGGGAGGGGGAGATGGAGCGAGAGGGAAAGGAAGGAGACAGGGTGAGAGGGGGGGAAAGGAAAAGAGAACACGAGAAGAAGTAGTTGTAGTTTCCCTTTCAGTACCTTGCGTGGGTTTCTCTCCTTCACCACCAGGGACTTCTTGGCTGCCCTCCTTCTGGTCTCTCTGACGCCATCTTCCCCCTCTACACTGCTGTTGCTGGCCGACGCCTTACTGTCATACCTGAGGGAGAGGGGGAGGTAGGGTGGAGAGAAGGACAAACAAAATAAGAGGATAACAGAGAAAGAGTGAGCGATAGGGAGAAACAAATGGAGGAAGAAAGATTAGCAGGTGGAATTTTGAAAAATAAAAAGCACATATATCCAGTTATTTTTATTAACAGTATAAAGAAACGATGGACCAAAAATGAGTACACACTCTTCCGCTATGTCGTCCTCCTCCTCCCCGGGGTTAAACGACTCATCTGAAAGAAAAGAGCATATAGGGTGTCACAAACTCTGACCCTGATTGACCCCTGTCAGTCTCCACCTGTGATTAGCCCAACCCGCTGTCTCTCTCCAGTCTCCACCTGTAATTGGTCCAGCACTGTCACTCACCGCTCTCTCCTTCAAAGTCGTCGCTGTCGTTGGCCTCCTCTCTAATCTTGCCCTCCTCCTTCATCCTCTCCAGGTAGGCGTCGTGCCGGTCTTCATCCGAGTCCTCCATCATGTCCTCTTTATGCTTCGTACCCTGAAGGAAAATACCAAGTGGGACCACTTGAGGGGAGGAACTGGAAGAAACATCTTGCACAGAGACCCTTGAGAAAATACATCACACACAAATACCCTTGACAAGAAACATCACGCACAGAGACCCTTGACAAGAAACATCACGCACCGAGACCCTTGACAAGAAACATCACGCACAGAGACCCTTGACAAGAAACGTCACGCACAGAGACCCTTGACAAGAAATATCTCACACAGAGACCCTTGACAAGAAACATCACGCACAGAGACCCTTGACAAGAAATATCTCACACAGAGACCCTTGACAAGAAACATCACGCACACATCACAAACGCTAAAACAGAGCCAAGACTAAAAAGGCAGAGGGCGGGATTATTAAAATAACCAATGACAGCTATCTGATATTATAAAATGTCTTCAGCTAGTGATGAAGCGATTCCAGTAGCAGAATGTACAAAACACACTCAAAAACATGCAATCATAAATTATGACAAATTCACACACCATGCTGTTGACCTTGTGAACGCCATATTGAAACCCAGGTAAAACCACCTCCATACAGGACCAACCTTTTTCTAAATGACCAGAAAACAGAAAAACAGGACTGGCGGTGAGTGAATGACAGGGTAAAAAGACATTCAACTGGAAGAGGGAGCAATTTCAACAACAGGTAAATAGGTGAGACATTCACCTCCTTGAATCCTCGGTTCTTGACGCTGAGCTTCTTAGCCGTGACAAAGTCAAACAGTTTGCCATACTCCACTCTGACAGAGAGAGAGAGGATGAAGGGAGAAAGAGGATGAGAGAGAAAGAGGGTGGTATAGAGGGAGAAGAAATGGGAATGTAGAGAAATAGGATGGTGTGGGTGTGAGTGTGTGTGTGTCTGTGTGTGTGTGTGTGAGTGTCGTTCACCTCTCAATGCTGCTGAAGGTGAACTGGTTCCCCTGCTTGGTCTCGATTTCAAAGTCAAAGGAGCGTGTGGTGGTGGTTCCTCTGGCAAAGTTAACGCAGGACACCTGGAAGATCAGAGGAAGACCAAAGAATGAGGGGAGAACCAAGGAACACGTAGACGATGGCTCCGTTGTCCAGATCACTACACAATGCGGCCCTTGTGTGTTCATTATATTTTTGCTGACGCCCTTATCCACGGCGACTTCACTTTACAGTAGTGGTTGCATCTCGACTTGGCCCTGGTGGGAATCGAACCCACGGCCTCAGGCTGGCGCCAGCGCCGTGCACTGTGTGTGGGGTGATCACCTGGGCGTCTCCCCACACACAGATCGGCCAACGTAGGCCTACGCATGAGACAGTGAACCAACAGACGGTACAGCACCTCCTCGAATCGCAGGTGCACAGGTGGCTTGTGTACGTAGATGAAGCCCCTCTCCAGCGGGTAGAGGAGGCCTGACGACGCCTTGTAGGAACACGTGATGCACGGGGCCCCAGAGTGACTGGAAGAGAGAGAGGGACAGAGAGATGCAATGAGACTTCCCATAGAGCAACCTTCATTGAACAGCCTTTTGGCTGTGTATGTTTAGCTCAGCAGGAAGAGCATGGCTGGAACCAATGTGTGTGGGTGTGTTTGTGTGTGTGTGTGCATTCACGTGTGTGTGTGTGTGTGTGCATTCACCCCAGGAAGTTTCCTGGCACTGTGATCTTCCTGTTGACAAGAGCCTTCATCACCCTGCTGACCATCTCATAAAGAGGTCCGGACATGTTCTTGCTGAGCTTCCCCTCATAACGTTTGTTCACTTCCTCCCTGCAGACAGACAGAGAGTTTAGACAGAAAGAGAGAGAACGTGTCAGTGTACTGTAACTCCACAGCAGAAAGAGAGAGAGCGTGTCAGTGTACTGTAACGCTACACAGCAGGGCAGCGTGTTCTGGGAAAATGTAGAACACCTCCATTAACTCTTTAGGTCGTCACACCAAGGATGGTCTTTTCAAATAAATACGATTACAAGATAATCATATGTATTTTAAAGGATGATCCTGTTGTTGTAGTAAGTGTAATCATGTGACAGTGTTACACACATCATACATAGTGTTATGCATGATGCGTGTTGATGAGGGTAGTTCAGCTAAATATTAGTCAGGAAAACATTGAGATCTTATCTTTTACTTTCTCTCATTGCTTCTCTCTTACTCTGTCATGTTGAGTGCGAGGCTGAAAACTTCCTCCTTGGAGAAAATGAGGATGAGGAAGTGGTAACGCGTCTGTCCCTGTTTAATGGGCGGGTCAAGACTGACCTACACAGAAAAGTGCAGAGAGAGGGAGAGACAGAAAGACAGAGAGAGAATGAAGGGAGGTTGAGGAGAGGGGGAGGGGAAGGTCACACACCCCAGCAGCACGCACCACAAAGAATATCTGCCTCTGGTCCTTGTGAGGAAGCAGGAAGAGGCGCAGCACCGTGGTGTAGGGGATCTTGTAGTCAAACGTCTTGCCATGGAGATGCAGGAAGGTAGGGTAGATACGGATATCATACCTGACAGTGGAAAAAAAAGGCAATATTTTAATGAGTCCGTTCAAGGAAAATAAGACGTTTTTTTGTAGGGGTTGATGGTTCGCTCCCGTAAAATGTCTGCCGGATGGCAAGACTACTTACGGATGAACAAGGCCAAATGCCTAGCCAAGGAGATGTGGTCATTGCATTCATGTATTGATGCAAGTGCCAGTTCTTTGTTTGATTGTGTTGGCCAAGGTCAAGCAATAAAACCTTGCTAAATCCTAAAATATATTCTGTAATAGGACTCCTGGGTGAAATGTGTGTGTGCTAAAGCCTACCTAGACAGTGTGTTTTTAATGTAGATGGACTATTGTTTGGTTTTGATTGATGGCTACTTGGTACGTAAAACTCTGTGTGAAGAAGTGAACCCTAATGGCGACAGTACAAATGTAATCACTTAACAATATAGAGACATGCTTTCCTTCTAAACTTAGTGTAATCCACTTCAATGCAGCCTAAAAGCCTGTGGTAAATGTATGAGCACAGTATGTCCGGTATCAAGAAGGATGTTTCATTGAACACTTTCAACCACTGAACTCTGAAAGGAATTATGCAAGGTTCAGCCTTTTAGTACATTATTCACAAACGCCTGTATTACATGTTGTGGAGTCAAATTAATTCAGGTAGGATTATTATTAACTAGTAATCTATTAAATTATTGTTTAGTCACAAAGATTGAACATCTTTCACCACCTTCTTACCTCCCCCTGGGTGTTAAACACTGCTGCTCTCTGAAGATACAAAGGGCATCTCCTGTTGCTTGGATCACATCCGCCTTGGACAGAACATTGTCTCTGAATACCTGATGGGATTCAAGTAATTAAAATGATAGTTGTATGCAGTATATGGACCACTACCACAGCAATTCTGGCTTTGGTTGATTCACAAACCTCAATTAAATCATTCAAACAATATCAGATTGTTTTTGTGCATCGTGCTGTGAAATACTTCATAAATCATATTTTAGTCCCTTATTTCTTCCATTCTAATCCATTTTAACATGTTCATTTTTATAATATATGCCCATTTTGAATTTGATGCCAGCAACATGTTTCAAAAAACGTTGAGACAGGGGCATTTTAATTACTGTGTTGCATCTTCTCTTCTTTTAACAACACTCTATTCGCGTACGGGAACTGAGAAAAGTAGTTGCTGTCATTTTGAAAGTGATTTTTCCCCCCCATTATTGCTTGATATAGGATTTCAGCTGCTCAAAGGTTTGGGGTCTCCTTTGTCATCATTTGGATAATGCACCAAATGTTTTCAGCGAGTGACAGGTCTGGACTGCAGACAAGCAAGTTTAGCACCCAGACTATTTTACTACAGACCCATGCTGTTGTTATTGTTCAGAAGGTGGTTTGGCATCGTCTTGCTGAAATAAGGCCTTTCTTGAGAAATATATTTTTTAGAAAATCACCACCAACCGATCTTGATTTTCAATTTTGCATTAAGAGATTGAGATCCCCATACTCTGCAATTACGTTTAGAAAAGTTATTCTGAAATTGTTGCACTATTTGCCCGTGCAGTGTTTCACCCCTCCCCATCTTCACTTCTGAAAGACTCATCCACTCTGTGATGCTCTTTGTACTCCCAATCAAGTTACCGACCTGTTGCCAATTAACCTAATTAGTTGTGAGATGTTCCACTAGGTTCTTTTTTTGTATTACACTCTTTTGTAGCCCGTCCCAGCTTTTTTTAAACATGTTGCAGGCATCAAATTCAAAGTGGAAATATATCTTTCAAAGCACAATTGCATTTCTCAGTTACAACATATGCTATGTTGTCTTTGTACTATTTTTTTGTGAAATACGTGGATAAATGATTCGCAAATATATGCGTTGTGTTTTTATTTGCGGTTGTGTCCGCGTCCCACCATTCTCCGGAACAAGTCTGTAGGAGTATTGGTTGTGGAGAACAGTTCCCTCTGCAGGACTGGTGAAGTTAAAACATACATCATATGGGACAACAGAGAAGTCATGCCAGACAAAAAGACACTCACACACACAAACCCAGCCCACCTCCACGGGTTCTGGCTCGTCATCAGCGGCTGTGGCGTCCCTGGGCGGGACATAGAAGCGGACCTCCATGAGTGACACCTCGGCCTCGTCGTTCTGGTGGAACTCAAGCGTCACTTCGTTCTTCCCCGTGGCGCACTGGGACACGCTGGCCAGGGGGATCTCAAATGCAGGGGTGTCGCCCACCTCGAATGACAGAAGAGGGCCTAGACATGGAACTAGACTGTGTTAGAAACGAAGAGCCAAAATGGATGCCCAAAAGCGGTCTGTCGCTCGACTTTTAAATACCTGGAAGCTAGACAGTCCTAAAGCAAATTATTTGAATAAAAATGGCCAACAACTCGGATAAGTGCTGTTGTTGTTCTTCTTACCAGAGAATTTAGTGGTGCCCCAGTTCCAACCCTTGACACACAAATCCTTTTCTGACAGCTCCAATTTATAGTGGGCTCTGAAGTACTCAGAGATTTTCTCAAAATCCTAGACGGTGGGGAGAGAGGATACAGGAAAGTGAGGGGAGAGAGGAGTGAGAGGGGGAGTTATGCACATGCATAAAACTTAGAGTTACTATAAAATACTACTAGTAAACCTCAGTATACGGGAGAATATTATGTAGTACAGTATATTTCAATCTTGTGGCTGTTCTAGGTTGGAGGCTCTGAATCCATTTTTCAAACCATAGATTTAAGAGGAACAATGAAACACATCTAAAATGAATTAAGTATAAAGCGTATAATAAAATGACATTCTATAACTAAACATATTTTAAACATGTTATAAAACGTAATTTCTTTCAATCTGTTTGTACTCCTGCTGGCATTTCATCCTCAACCTTTTGGTTGCAGGTTCCACGTGTTTTGACAAGATGTAACACATTGTCCTGCCATTGATGCCCCCTCCCCCTCCCTCTCTCCAATTCCCCTATCACCTAACGTCTCTTTCTCCTTCATCCTTCTCTCCCCTCATTCACCTCCCCTGCTCTGGCCATCCTTCTTCTACCCCTTTTATCCTCCACCCACTCACCGCTTCTCTGAATCCGTCGTATTTGTAGCCGTGTCCGGTGCTGGTTGTCAGTTTGACACCCTGTCCCAGACAAACACGTCTCCACTGGGCCTGAGACAGCTCCGAAGCGAGGATGCTGTCTACCTTTCCGGTCTTAATGTTTTTAAAGACCACATGCTGTTTACTGAACCTCAGACGACCGTTATTCTGTGAGAAACAAAGTGCAAATATTGCTGACATACCACAGATGCACATTTTAAATATTTTGTGATACATTTTGACTGTTGAAATCATGTCTTAACTTGCAAAGCAGACACACGTACACTCACCCATGACCCTTTGACCTCCTGATGAATGTCACTGAATTCCAGTGTGTCGCCCATGACAATTTTTCTCCTGTTCCTCCAGAGCAAACTACTACAAACTTCTCCTAATTCTACAAAGAACAAAAAACAGTATGCCTTTATTCTAAACTCCAGTAATGTACGCTTACAGTATATTATGAAGTATCATTTTTAAATCGTCTTTAACCTTTTAGGCATTGGACCATGGGGGAAAAGGACATAACTACAAACGATTACAAAATATTTATTATTCAATTAAGTTAGCTAACTATTTTAAATATATATATATTTACCTATTTCCTCTCAGGGACTGAATGTATATGTATGCTAGATGCCAAATTACTCGAGAGTCCCAACTTGTACAAACAGACCTGGGGAGAATTTGACCTACAAAACTCGCTTAAGCAACGATCAAGTTGGAATTGAGACTTATAACAACCCTTATGTAAAAACCCTTATGCATTATGGCACAGCTTCCTATAATGGTGCCACTGTTTACAGATAACATTTCATATTTGTAATAACGTCGTGTTTGCAATAACGTCGTGTTTACTTTACCAACTGTAGTGTTTGACCGGTCAACCTAGTGCTGTGAGTACGCCGGGATAAAGTCCACCCTCTGCGTCGCGTGCGTAGAAAGTGACGTATTCCCGTCAGGCATATTTTACGTATGACGTTTTTGTGTCCCTGGGACGTTTTTTAGAGGGTTTCGATTGTTCTGCTGACGATAACATACACACTTTGATCATACATTCAGGCAAAAACCGAAGTGGAAATACATAGATTAGAATTGAGATCAGGTAATGTATGGAACTACATAGGTTAGATTAATCGTTTGCACTACAAAGTACGAGAAAGCAATCTAGTATAAAATACATAGATTCAAATTGAGATCAGGTAATGTATGAGAAGGACATGGTTTGGATTCATCGATTGCACTACACAGCAAATGTGTTCATATGACGGTGCATATAGCTACAAAATGCGTCCAGTAGTTTGCATTGATGAAAATAAAATGTTTTAAATTAATGGTATGTTTCCCATTTGCCGGTGCATTACGGACTTCCATCCTTGTGTACTTAATCTGCTAAATGTCAACTGAACAATACACGTTTTAAACAAATCGTATTAGGGGTGGGGCGCTTCCCCAGTCACAGCCAATATATGCGTCGTTATGCCCACAACCAAACTTAAAATAAAACATCGGTGTAAAATAAAAATATTTATTTATATATGACTGAATTGTATGGCATCTATTGCAACAACAACACCAGCTTGACATCAATATCAGTAACCACACCCGCTATTCCTCTCTTTCTGTTCCTGTCTCTCCCTTTCTCAGCCATGACAGCCAAACGTGCAGGTCTGATCACAGACACCTTCAAGGTGGTGAAGAAAGCCAAGCCAGAGAAGAGGGCCCCTTTGCCTCCTCAGCAGGGTTAGAGTGGATCTTAGTCATTTAGCAGTAGCTATTATGCAGAAAGACTTATAGTTAGTATAGTTATCTTAACATAGCTTTTTGGGACCACCACACAAAGCAGTAATAGTAACTATATTTTTGCTCAGTGATGAGGTCATCAGCAACCTCAGGGCTTGTTTTTTTTATACTTGCGAGAACAAAAAACAAACTGTGCCTGTGTTTGTTTTCTGTCTTACCAGTTTATTAGTCTTTGTCCAGCAATCAACCCAACTAAATGTTTATTTGACCTGCAACTTTACCCATTGTTTTTATTTTGTGTAAATAATAATGTTAACTTTTACTTTACAATTTTGGCATGTTGCCGATAAATCCTTAGCATGAAGTCCATAACCAGATTAACCAGCAAAATTATTTTTTGGTAATAGTTATGGACACTTTTAATAGAATGTTGTGTGATGAATTTGTACATGACTTATGTAACATAAGAGATGAAGTACTGGAACAACTTATTTCAAACAAAATATTTTTTGTTGAATAATCAATAAAATGTGTCTAGTATAATAAAATACCTTAGGTTTTAGAACAGAATAGTTTTGGCCTCAAGAAAGAAAATGTGTCATTATTGCTCTCACTGGATTGGATTGGTCATGACGGCCGTGTCACTCTGATCTTGCTTTTGCTTTCTAGTCCAATCAGAGGTTGAGCCGCTTCTCCTCACAGCCAGAGAGAAAGAGCTGCAGGAGCTGAGACAATTTGACCAGGACTGGCGGTTTGGGCCATGCACAGGTAGCTTGACATCTGACCTACGTGTGTCAACATAAAGTGTTATCAGGCTTAATACAAGATGCACGATTGTTCATATTGACCAGCTAGCTTTTTTCCAATGATTACTATTACTTCTGTGCGTTTTGGCTAAATCACCACACTCATATCCTTTGATAATATGTACAGTATTTATCGTCTTCAACATATTCTTTCTGTATCTCACAGTGCTGCATAATCAACCTTGGGTTATAGATCATGTAGTTTAAGAAGCTGACAATGCTACATCCGCTCATGAGACTGCAAACTTTAATGATGAGTAGGCATATAACTCATTACAACACGTTCCAAATTATTATGCAAATTATATTGTACACTGATTATCCTAAACACTCAATACAAATGACAGTCAGTATCATTTTTAAGTCATCAACCTTTAGAAGATGATGATTTTGCTACGGAAGGCACGGTTCTTCTTTTTGTAACACCTTCAGGGACCCTAAAGGGGCCTACCAGCTCTCTCCCCATGACTCCGCCACCTCCTTGCTGACGTTGCAGCCTTATTGGGACATGGTGGCCATCCACCAACCATCCACTACTCCATCCATCTAGATCATCCAGGGTTGCACAGCACTCATCAGTAAACAAGACTGTTTGAAAATGTGTCTTCATGTAATTCTGGGCCCACTGCAACCATTTCTGCTTGTGAGCATTGGTTTGGGGTGGCCGAATAGTAGGTTTATGCACAACTGCAAGCCTCTGGAGCAGTGGTTCTTAACCCATTCCTCAGGGAACCCCAGCCAGTCCGGGTATTTGAACTACCCTTTAGCTAGCGTACATTATCCTCAAGCCCTTGATTAGTGTATCTGCTGTTCTTGTTCCGGGCTGCAGCTAAGATGTGGAATGTCTGGGGTTCCCTGAGGAATGGGTTAAGAACCACTGCTCTGGAGGATCCTATACCTTGAGGTTCGCAGGACTCCAGAGGCACCAGGAGCTTCAAATACCTGTTTGCTGCTTTGTAATTGCATTTTAGCAGCTGCTCTTTTATTTCGATGAATTTGTCTGGCAGTAACCTTCGTTATTATGCCTTTATCTGCACGAACCCGTCTGTACTCTGAATCAGCCACAAATCTCTTCACAGTAGGAAGATCACGTTTACGTTTTCGTGAAATATCTTAATATTTTCATACTTTGTCCAAGGCATGGCACTATTTGACGCTTTTCGGCAGCAGAGAGATCCTTTTTCTTTCTCATATTGCTTGAAACCTGTGGCCTGCTTAATAATGTGGAACATCTTTCTTAAGTAGTTTTGTTTATGACGCGTAATTCCACTTTCCATAATAATTTGGAGCGCAATGTAATGTGATGGCCACACCTTCAAACTCTACATCCTGACAGATTTGACTCCCTAAGACCTATGACCCCTGGCTTTATCCTCGACAACTAGAATAGCCCAAAAAAAAGATCCCCCACAAATAATAATAAACCCCCAGTAGCATTCCTGCTCCCATTGTGATTAAATATCTATATGCTCTCTTTATATATATATATATATATTTAATCTAGTGCTCTGTTTTTTCTCATGCTATACTGTTTCTCAATCTTTTTGTCTCTTTCTCTGTCTCTCTATCATTGTTTTTGTTTCTCTGTCAGGTATCAGCCGCCTGGAGCGGTGGGAGAGAGCTTTGAATTATGGGTTAAACCCCTCGAAGGAGATCAGAGACATGCTGCTCAGCGGAGAGATGGATCCAGACTACACACATTGGTAACACGCGCACCTGATCGATCAAAAACACACATAACCCTCTCTTGTGCGATTCTGGACCGTTACAAATGTATTCCGGTTGTACCACAAGATATGGAGTGCATTATGGAAATGATGAATCTGTCATATTTTGTCTTTCAGTCTGTGGAGTGCCTATGCGTTATGATAAATGGGAAGAGGAGAATGGGAGAAAAATTTCATGGTTCCTGCAGTTTTGTTCAGTTCCAACCACAAACCATAACACCACCTTTTTCTATTAAAATACCCTTTTGTACCATAATATTGTATATGTTCCTTTTATTCTATGGCACTGTTTATCCTGCGCCTGTACACGAGGCGGTATGCACATGTAAACATACTTTCACACCCCTGTCTGGTAGCCTAGCGGTTGGAGAATACAGATAATTTATTATTACCTGCTGCTATTGTGTGGACACTGACACTACGCATAGTTGAAATTCCGGTCCGGAATAGATATAGAACGTACTACATCAGACTGACAGAGAGCAATATCAGACCACTTTCAAAGTTGTGTGCGTGTAATTGTATGCGCAGGTGAAAACGGGTTGGGCGGCACATGGCCATAGAAACGTACGGTGCTTAATGTCATATAGAGTATGTGACTGACCTGAAGGTCAGTTATTGCACGTCACTCATTAGTTAGACGCTCGTTAGACGCTTTTTAGTGACAGATGGGCGTTGGGGGAGGGATCTGTCCCATTCCCTTTAATTATCCGTCCCGCCATCTTTGCTTTAGTATTGGTCAGCTGTAACGCCAATCAATTTTACTGGAGAATCTATTTATTTGTGCGTAAGTCAGTCATCTGAATGACGAATGTCGCACAGCACGTTAATTGGTCAAGTACTGAGCCAAGGCCCTGGTTGGGGTTCTGCCCTCCTGCAGCAAAGCGCCGGTAGGCGTGATTATAGATGCTTCTGCAATGTGGTTCGTTATAATGTAATGTCCGTCTAAATCCCAGGTCTCTCATTGGCCTAACTTCATCAGAGGATTTGTGCAACTGAAGCACTACTGTAATTCTGTGGCCTAGCGTTCAGCACTAAATGAAGCGGCGGTTATTTAGATAAGGCATAGCGGGTGGATTAAAGCGAACGACATCGGTATTGAATTAAAAATAGAAGTAGGTGGTATCTATAACAAGTTGAATATACATGAAAATGCTTAACAAATAAATGTTCAGGACGGAGCAAGCTGATTCCGTATGAGAGAAATATAGCTAGCCAGGCATTTCATAACGTTAGATCGATTTTTCAATTCGTCGTCGGATTTACGTTCTTTTTTTAGTTTTCTACTTCTACAGTATTTCTTTTGATATTGTGTGCATAAAAACGTTTTGGAAGTAGAGGTTAGTAAACGGAATACCGGAAATCTAATTGTACTGGTAAGTGTTCCTATGTAAGCTAGTAACGTCCGATGCAAGTAATGCAGGATTATTAGCTGCAATGAATCCCGTTAGCATGTCGAAGACGTTGCATCATAGTGGCCTATAATAAGGGGACATTTAGGTCTTACATTTTTGCTTCTGTTTGTATACCTGCAAACCTACGACATTGCTTGCCTTTATTTTACAAATTGAGGGGATGTTTGAAAAACAGTAATAGATGTATCCGCGTGATAGGTATGATGATCTGATGTCGCACGATCTCTACGAAGGATGCTGCACGGTGCTGCAAAGATAAGCTTTCAAGAAAATTCTGTAATTGGGATGGTCTAGTTAGTTACATGTCTAATATGTGGTTGCTAAGTGCCAATGTTGTTGCATTTCTTGTTGAATACCCCAGTGAACACAACAGGTGCTGTAAATTAACGTAATTCACACGCAACAGGTGCAACAGCTCACTTGATGATGCTGGTTTGTAGCCCAATGTCCCCAAGTATTAATGTCGGTTTCAACAAGATCGAATTTAGTACATTAAGTTCGTGATATCTTGAGCATGTCTCCATGAGAGACGACATTACAATGAGTGTACATCTGTCTATTTTGATGAATTTTATTTTTAAGATGTTAAAATATGCCATCATAAACGCATCATATATATTGTTCGTCCCTCTATGTTCTAGTGAAGTCGGCTCTAATAATCGCCTCCCATCCCAGTGTCAAGAATAGGCTCCACTGAAAAAGAAGAAAGAAAAAAAAACTGTATTTGTGGAACAGACCATACTTTTATTTGCTAATTAGAGCGGACACAGTACAATGTACATTATAGGTGGGGAGTTTAAGTTAAAATAGCCATATCTGCTCTGAAGATTTATGGTATTTACAAGCGCTAAACTTATCAAATGTGCTCTCTGCATATACAGTCATTTAAAAAAGTACCCCTGCAAAGTTGTATTCTATTCTACATATTTGCAAAAGTGGATGTAAGATCCTTTGACTGTACACAAATGTAATCCAATGTTAATGTCAATCATGTAGTCTTGCTTTATCATAGTGCCGAAAAAGCAATTACACCCCTAGCTATCGGTGCCTGATTTCAACTCACAGCCTTTGACAGATGGACTCACATTCTCCTCAAGGATTCTTTGATGCAACATGAAATTCCTGGTTGCTGGCAGGT
The DNA here is from genome assembly GCA_016801125.1 of Novumbra hubbsi. Lineage (NCBI taxonomy): Eukaryota > Metazoa > Chordata > Actinopteri > Esociformes > Umbridae > Novumbra > Novumbra hubbsi. Next base: position 36,587 of record JACXGK010004437.1, read on the forward strand.
CGGCCAGGGCCTGAGGCATCCCCAAACCATAATGCCACTGCATCCATACGTTCTCACTGTACAGCTAGAATTGCCACCCAACAACTCCACCGTTGATTCAACTATTCAGAGTTTTTTTTCAGTAATTTGGTCTCCACCTAGGTGTTGTGTGGTAAATGTCAGTCGGGTTTTGATATTCTTTTTTGAGAGCTGATGCTCTCTTCCTGACCTTGTATGTAGGCCACATTTTTGCTGTCTTTTTTTGGCGTGCCTCATGCATTTCAACATTGATTGCAGTTAGAGGCCTAAATCCCTTGATGTTACCCTGGGGTTCTTATAGACCTTTATGAGGATCAGTCAGCTTTTTGCTTGGTTGGTCTGGAATTTCTACAGTTTGTAGATTCATTGGACAAAGCGATGTACATAGAATTTCTTAGATAAACAATAATATTCCTTCATTGGGCCTTGGATGGGTCTTTTAGTCTTGGCATGATGTTCCCAAAACCGACAATTTTCTACTCTTTCTGGATGGCTGGACCTAGGTTACACTGAAATCATGTTATAATAATTTGCACTTTTAGTTTTTAGTGCACCTGATTCTAATTTGAGCCATTGCACGTGACAGTGAGGGTAGGGATGTAATAACTTCATCTAGTGTTGTAGTACATTTGCCATTTATACAACAGCCTGTCAAAAAAGTCTATCCACATAATGATTGCAACCAACATATTTCAGAGGTGAATGTAGATTCTGAACAGACAGTTCCCAAAAGAAACAGTATGTCAATTCTTGGTCCTGATACAACTCTACTCGTTCAAACCCGATTAGTAAATACATTCTTCGACCCTTATTTCCATGCGTTTCACTAGGATGTCTACATAACGTCTTTTTCGTATCATGACCAGCCACTGTGTAATGTACCGTTAGCTAGCTAGCAGCATCAAGTCCAGTCACTGAGATGGTTTCATAACACGCAGAGGGAGGGATGGGCCAAAGCAGGAAGCACCGCCCCACCATAGTTAAGATATCTGCTGATAGGTACATAGCTGAGACATCTAATGGCTCTGTTGAACAAGGTCAATTGAGACTACACAAAATACAGCGTGATCAGTATAATATGGCGGATTGTGCACACAGTACTGCCAGTAACAAGGCAGAACTGTGTACACACTAAGTATCATTAATCAAATTTCTTCTCACAATACAATGCTGTGTTTTGACATTTATGCATCTAGACTAGCAATGTATCTTAACTCCAGGCCTATTTTAACTAATAGGCCAGTACATTGTAAATGCAACACACTGAAGATTGAAAACCCAACAGCTTAGAGAAAGAGCAGACAACAGCTCAAGGGAGAGAGGGGGCAGGCAGAAACAAATCACATACTGTAGGCTTGGCCATTGTATCTCCCAATGTCTTGTGACTATTATGAAAGGATAGCAAATGGCTGCATCGTGGCTGCATCGCAAATGGCTAATGCAGCCCGCCCTGGAATGCATTAAGTCTTTATAGCTAATTGGACGATATGTTGCGATATAGTGAGGGTGTTTAAGTGCCTGTTTCCTTTCTATTCTGATATAGCACCGCAGGAGTCGCGAGTTGACTTAAAATCCTGGAACAGTGTACCTCTAAGTGTCTCTTTCTGTTCCCCCTAATCCCCCCCCCCCCCCCCCCCCCCCCCCCCC
>JACXGK010004438.1:0-38229 GCA_016801125.1 Novumbra hubbsi
GGGAAATCGTCTCCCCCCGAGGTGGCTGGGAAATCGGCTCCCCCTGAGGAAGCAACGGGACCACAGTCTCTTAAAGAGTCTGTACAACTGGAGGAACCTGTGAAAATAGATCTGGAGAAGTCAACAGATAACAATGTAAAGATCAAGGAATATACTGATAAATGCAGGCTAAAAAAGGCTGTTATAAGCGGAGAGAAGTCTGAGATCAAGCCTAATAAAGACCCAATGTCCTTGGACTGTGATGCTCCATCAGGAAATCAGGCAACAAGAAAGAAGGCTTCATTCCTTGGAGAGGTTATACTTGATGAAGACAAAATCCATGATGGAGTTATGAAGGAAGATGTCACTCAAACAGGTATGCAAGAGGATCATCAGGTTGAGAAAAAGAAGAAAAAGGGAGATGATCAAACCAAGACAGATGTAAAAGTGAAGGAGGAAGGGGGAGAGAGAGATGACAGAAACTCTGCTGCTTGTGTGGCAAAAGTAAGTGAGGGATCTGAGGAAGAAGAGCCCCAGAAAAAAAAGGATGAAGACAAAATTGAGAAACAGGATGCGGTAACAACATCAGAGATCCAAGAGGAAGGGATACGTCTGAAAATACGTGGAATTACCCACCGGAGAAAAGCTGAGCTCCAAAGCGAGGGGAGAGATTCTGGGTCAGACACTGGTGAGACTGGGAGATCCCTGAGGAGGTCCCCTAGGATCTGCAGGCCAACCCCTAAGGGCGTGGAGTTCCAAGACAGGCGGATGGAGAAGAAGCAAACCACACCTATTGTGGAAAAAGGTGATGAGGAGAATAAAGAAGAGGAAGAACAGGATGATAAAAATATTCAGAGAAAGCCAAGAGAGAAGGTTGATAAAGATGGACAGGCCAAATCAAAGGTAAGGTCTTCAGAGATTTACACGTTCGTACCACGCAGGTGAACTGTCAATGTATGTTGTTTTTGGATCCACAGTATCTTCTAGACCAGTGGTTGGCCTCATGCCAAGTTGGAATGTTTTTAGGATTTGTCGTTCAAGATGATGTCTTTTTGTTTTCAGGGGCGACGAAGGAGGAAGACTCGATGGTCTAACACTCGAACGCGAAGGCGCAAAAAGAATGGTTCAGGTGAAGACGACGAAAGTGAGTCGAGTGAAGAGGAGAGTGAGGAGGATGACAGTGACGAGAGCTTTAAGGTGGAGGGTGGCAAGAGGAGAAGACGGAACAGGAACCGCGAGCTACACAGTGACGACTCTGATACCTCCTCGGACGATGACCTCCCTCCCAACGATGACCCCTGCAAACACTGCGGCCTCCCCAACCAGCCTGAGCTGGTTGGTCCCCATTTACAGCACAATTTACTGTCTCTTTTGACAATTTAATAGCACAGTGGGGGGCTTATCGCAGAGATTATTTGAATTCGATGAATTCGAATGATCTACAGCAGGGGTGGGAAAATATTTGGGCTCGGGGGCCACATCAGGATTTTGAAATGAAATGGAGGGCCACATTTGTTTTTGTAATTTGTTAATCATAATTGATTTGAAGGCCAGAAAAGGGCAAAAGTTAAAACATACATTACATATGTACAGTAGATCCCATATAAGGTGTAAATAGTTAAAATTCTGACTCAGATGTATAAGAATGGGCTGGTGAGTTGGTTTTTTAATTCCCCCCAAAATAATTTTATTACATTCCGTGGGCCGGATGGGACAGCCTTGCGGGCCGCATTTGGCCCTCGGGCCGTTGTTTGCCCACCCCTGATCTACAGGGTTGGGATCAGTCAGATGACTTAAATTCCTAATTTGTCGCCTAGGAGTCTAGCTCACTTCCTCCAGTGCATGTATATTGCAGCCGCGTGAGGTTTCAGCAAAATCTCTCATCTTTTCATTTTGTGTTTGTCTAATAAAGCACAGATATCAGTAAAAATATCTTCACGTTACAATCAATTTAATGGCCATGCTGTATTTATGAAAGTTCTTTCCACTGGCATCCAAGACAACATGATGGGTTCCAGCTAACACTCCTCTGGGTTTTCTTCCCAGATTTTACTGTGTGATTCGTGTGACAATGGCTACCACACGGCCTGCCTCAGACCTCCCCTCATGGTCATCCCTGACGGGGAGTGGTTCTGTCCACCCTGCCAACATGTAAGTTACTTCAAAGTTGTAAACATCCGTTTGTTACGCTACCGTTTTGGCACGATGGCAACAAAAACTCACGTGTGTTACCTGTCACTCACTGATGATTGCAAAAGTTTCTTTTGAGCAATTGAGTATTGATTCATTTCAGTTGGAGACACAATAATATGTACATTAAGGCTACTCCTCTGCGATGACCAACTTTTAATGAAGTACGTCAACTATTTAATGAATTCCCGAAAAGGAGAGTGGACACTGTCTTTCAATGTTTATTTTTTTTTATTTTTTTTTTTACAAGAGTTTGATGACAGTGCAAGTCAGAGGGAGCCAGGCAAAGTGGTGCTGTAGAAGTGAAGGGTGGAGAATGTTATTAAACTCTAGTCTCTGGCAGGGGACTAACGATTGTGAATGAAGCAGTGTTACCGCTGGACCACAGCTATACACGCACATGCTATTGATTGATGTGCGAGCAATGTCTTATCGACAATTTCCATATCATTATAAAACAAAGCATTTCATGCCACAGATTGCTTTTTAGACTTTAAAATAAATTACTCGCTATTTAATCGTTTTTTATTATGCATGAAAAATGGGAAATGTTGTAGTATTTACTACCAGCCTTTCCACTGTAACCACTGTTTAGTCATCACTACACCAAAGAATACACAGTTTCAATACCTTTTACTTTCCCTGTTTTGCCAGTGTTCCCATTAGGCATGCATCGTTATATTGACCAGTAGATGGTATCAACTGATTAGAAGTCTAAATTTGTTTCCAAAATGCTCCAGTAATTTTTAATTTCCAGAAGTTGTCTGCTATTGTTGTTTTTTTACTTATTTACTGCTTTGTATAATCTACAGTTACTGAAAAATTTTTTTTTTTTTTACATATAATGTATACATTTCCATTTATTACTAGATTATTCGTCTATTGTTATTAAAATACAGAAAAAATATTTTAAATGGTTTAATTTGCATTTGTTGAAGGTATAAGTAAATATTTTATTTAATTATTGCTGAAGTACGCTGGTACAGAAATGACAAAACAGACATCTCGACATTGGCCGGTTGTGTTAAATTATTGTGATAATTTTCTTATCAATGCATACTGCAATACCTACTGCATTTTCTTATATTTTTTTGTCATCTACCTCATTTTACATGACTCCTGACACAGAGTTGCCTTTGCTTGCATAGACATTAGTTATAATGGAATGACTCCACATCTCTATGGCCAGTGCAAGAGGATTAACCCAGGCAAATTCCTGGCCAGGGAGGCTGGTATTGATGGTTTAACCCGAGATTAGGTGCTGATGATCTACTGGCCTTCAGTGGTTGCAATCATCCCAATGTTATGAAATGTGTGTTGTCGGTCATTCTTACCCCCCTCTCCTCGTGACCCTGCAGAAGCTGCTTTGTGACAAGCTTGAGGAGCAGCTGACGAACCTCGATGCTGCACTGAAAAAGAGGGAGCGTGCCGAGCGACGGTGAGAATCTCCGAACTATGACCATAGGAGGTGTTAGGGTGTTAGGGTTGTAACTTTATTAAAGTTGAACATTATTTTATTCTCTCCAGAAAAGAACGGTTGGTGTATGTTGGAATTAGTGTGGAAAATATCATCACTCCCTCAGTAAGTAGCATTTCTATGGTTATACTGGTTTACACCTTTGTGCCATAAACTGATACATTGCCAATACATTTTCAGTTGGAGGTAGAGGAGGAGAAGCAGGCCGAGGTGGTTAAAAAGGAGAAGAAGAAGAAAGAAAGAATCAAGAGCTGGGGTCGAAGGTCAACAAGAACAAAGAAAAGCATAAGCTACAGGTATTACATTTGTGCTAAACACATGGTTGTATGGGGCTTTATTTTAGTATGGTGGCTGATAAAATCAACATCTTGTTTGCAGGTTTGATGAGTTTGACGAGGCTATCGAGGAAGCAATTGAAGAAGATATAAGAGAGGCTGATGGTGGAGGTAGGAGAATATCATGAAAACTGTTACCAAATTGTTAATTTAGTGAAGTTCAGTTTGTGCATAATGCCTTGCCTCATTGCAGAACCTCCAAGCAGTTTAAGATGATTGAAAGAGCAATATGTGTAATCTGAATCACACCACACTGTTTGCTCTTCCCGGAACAATCTGCCAGCACCTACTTGCTTGGAAAATAATGCATCATTCTGCCAGAGCCACTATTGAGCTTTCTGTCACGCCACATGGACTTGCTAGAGTGTGACCGGCTACCTTACCTGATATGGTGATATGCACCCTGAATGCTGCTGCATGCCACGATCAGTGGGGGTTCCAGAATGCTCCGTTAGTTACCTCGCAAGCTCTGTCAAAAGAGGACTTTTACCAAAACCTTTTCAGCAACAGAAATGGAGTATGAAGTAAATTAAGAGATCATGATTACAAATACTTTTTCTAGAAATCATGGCGAACATCATCCCTCAATGAATTGTACCCTCAGGTTTTTTTTTTTTTTAAACTAATTTAGCCTTTCAGCAATCTTTGGCCTTATTTACGTTACTATCGAATTATTTTGATTTTGTATAATTATTTCCATAGCATTTGAATTTTGTTTGACACGCAGGATTGTTTGTGCCAGTCGAGGGGAAAATCTTATGGAATGCATGTGCACTAAAACATGATGCGCTTCTGAGGAAATTATCTCTACACTTATAAACCTCCAGGGGGACTCGATTGAAAATGTGGCGCCTGATACACCCAAGATGGCGTCTCGAGCTATCGCTATTGTCATGTTTACACAACAAAATAATATGTCTCTTTGTCTAAAGAGTCTCTTTGGGTCTAAATGATGTTCTTCCTGCCACAGGAGCTGGCCGAGGCAAGGACATGGCCAATATCACAGGCCATAGCAGAGGGAAGGACATGTCTACCATTTTAGCTGCAGGAGAGGGTGGTGAAGGAAAGGAGAATGGGCTCCTCCCACCGCGGCCCAGCATTGGCCAGCGTCGGAAGAAGAGGCGGCGCCTCAACGACTTGGATAGCGACAGCACTATGGAAGAAGAGGAGAGCGAGGATGAGTTCCGTCTCAGTGACAGGTAGGCTCATCCAGAGGGTTCATCAGCCATGACAGGGTTGTGTCCATAAGGCATCAAATGGAAGACTGGGCTGGAACATGCACTTGCCATAACAAACCATTGGCACTCGTTCTTCAGTTTTGTATTTGTTTTTACCCCTGCACTCTTTGTCACGTAGCACGGAGGAAGAAGAGTTTGTGGCGTCAGACAAGAGTGGTGCTGAGAGTGAAGTAGCAGTGGACTCTAACGACGACAGTGACTTTGGCAGTATACGACGCAACACCGCCAGGACGAGGAGGCCGGCAAAACGTCAGAGATGCACCAGGCTACGGAAGCGCCGCAAACTTGAAGGGTCCTCCAACGATGAAGAGGAAGAGACAAGTGAGGAAAATGAGGAAGACATTGGTATGTTCACGTTGTTATTTATTTATTTCTTTTCTTTGTGGATTTAAGGAAAATAAACAAATAAACTCATTATAAGGTCTGGAGGAGAAAAAAAAATTACAATGAAATGTGAGGTTTGTCTTTATAAAAACGGATCTATGTAGTGTTGGCCCTGTGACCTAGCTCTATGTCTCTGTTGATCCCGTCCTCCACCTGTGTAACCAGTGTCAGAGGGCTCCAGCGAGTTCAGCGACAGTGACCTGGACTGTAGCCGTCGCCGATCCCGCCGGAGTCAGACCAAGAAGCAGGTGAACTACTGCGAGTCGTCCGGTGACTCCGAAGGCCCCGTTCGCGACAGCGTCAAAATGCGTCGGCGCCTTGACAGCTCCGACAGTGAAGGTCAGACGGGTTCTCCTGGTCGCCAACGCTTTCAGTGTGGTTTCTCTGTGTCCAGTTGTCTCGTTCATTTGTGTTTTAGTTTAGTGACTGATCGGTTTCACTCAGATTGTATGTAATGTCCACGGTTCTTCCAGCAAGCTGCTCCGTCGGCTCAGACGCCGGTGAGAGAGAGAGGACGAGGTTGAAGAGGAGGGCCGACTCGTCTGAAGAAGAGTCCAGGCAGCGCCGCAGGCGGCTCTCGCTGAAACGGCGGCGGGCCTCTGAGGAGGACGACGATGATGATTCTGACCAGTCTTCGGAGGGGGAGCGTCCAGTCCGCAAGCGTGTGAACCGCATCGACTCTGACGACTCGGATGAGGAGGAGCAGGAAAAGAAAGAAACCAAGGAAGAGGAGGAAGGCGGGGTTCTGGGGAAGGGAGCCAGCCCATTGGACTACAACCTGGTGGAGCTGCACCCATCCACCAATGGACAGAGTCCCATCAAGGCCCTGGACAGCTTGGCTCACATTGGGCCCCAAAAACCTGGGGCCACAGCAGTTGCCATAGCACCAAATGGACTAGAGGGGGCGCCACAGGACGATGATGAGGACGATCTGCTTGGGGTCACAGACCTGGTGGACTTCGTCTGCAACAGTGATGTGTTGTAAAACTTTTTTTTTCTGTAGTATTGTATTTTTGATATATTCTGTTTTGTCCTCCATTGACTGAGTATACTCTTGTCCTTACGCGTTTTATTTTATTTGTTTTCCTTATCCCCTCATGTGACCCCAACCATGCATATGAACTGGAAGCCTGCCTGGACAAAAGTTCATTGTCTTCACTCTTTGCACCGCTCGCAGTGGGATTGTACAGTACGTGAGAATATAAACTCAAGAGGTTGTTTTGCAGCATGGGATTTTTCTTATCCACATATTCTGTCACTAATGGACATGTGTGCCAGATACTTGACTCTAAACAACACGCAAATGAACCTACCTGTTTTTGCCAGCCAACTTCCAGGGTTGCCTACTCAGGGGTACATTCACTACCCCACATGACCCCTCCTTACAGTCCATCTCAACTTCATGGTTGTGTTCATTAGTCTCCAAATGGAAGAAAACAGACAAACAATGAGGATCAATAAGACAGAAAATATATTTCTGTTGTGAAACATTTCAAACCTTTTTCCGTTGTGTGACCTAATGAACATGACCCATTCCCTCCTGTTCTGGTGAGAGGCTCCTCCCTCTCGTATTGTTCCTGCTTGGAACAGAGGATGTTTTATTGTAAGATAATAATACATTTTTTGTTGGTCTTTGTAGAAAATAGATGTGCATTGTTTTGTCTGTATACCATTACCACTCGTAAGATTTCTAAATTGCTATGAGAATAGAAGCCAGAGGTCATGAGTCGAACTGCATTCCTTTAACATCTTAAATTTATATCGTGGTGGATCAACGGTTGGAAATCATTTTTATCCCCCGCGCTGTACACAAAATGTTTAATATGATCGTCTTCCAGTTTAAAAGAAATAATCATTTAAAATTGAAATCTTTCATCATCCATCAAACTATTTATTTTTTGTTTTATATGATATTAAAGTTTCTTAAGCTAACCCATTATACAGGTTCCCCACTTTGTTTTGGGATAATAAAAAAACAAACACTGGATAAAAAAAAAATCATGATTGCAACAGAGTTTGAGTCAGTAATCCCATGGGAGAACATGAACCATTATTAGAACAGGACGTAAGAACAGCTTTTTCATAAATGGCAATAGTTGATCAGAACCACAAATGGTTCTATACATGAAATAGTATTTCAAATGGATTTGGTCGGTTGTTTGTACCCAAAGTATTGAAACATCCTGTCATCTAAAACCAATGTTTCTTTTAAACAAACTGTTCCCATTGAGTTTTAATCCCCCTCCATTGCATTTTTGATACTAAACACTATTAAGGCAGCTCCTTTGTGCATCACGCCAAGTTCCAAGTGTCATCTAGTAAACATTCAGATCTGATAACTACCACCAGATGTACTGTACATTCATTTAAATGGAGGTTTGAGTGTATATAATGACCAACTAGAGTAGACCAACCCTGATATCACCTCTGTGTGCATAGGGTCTAGTTTCTAAGCCAAGTTTAGTTTTTGTATACTGTATACATATATATAAATATTATTTTAAGGTGTCTGCTGCCAACACTATCAGTGGATGAAATGCTCATGTTTTAGATTTATTAAAATACTGTAATATTTAAAGGAGGTTGTTGTGTGAAATGACTATTTGTCCCTCCCAATCATGAGACTAGTATAGCCATGTAAGCATTTTAACTATTATTTTGTTCCTATAATGATGTATATCAATTGTTTTTCTTCGCAAACCATCAGATGGCATATCATTTCCTATGTACCTTTTGTAGTCTGTACTTTATTTACAAAAATATGGAAAGTAAAGGTACTTACTGCGTTCACTTAACTACTTGTCATTGTTTTGCAAAATTCCTTTTTTATTTTCTATTAATCCATGTAATTTGCTTTTACAATATCCTGGTGTTTTCTTTACCTTCTTCCACCTCTAGTATTCAGTGTTGACTGTAGAACACTACACTCACTCCCACGCTCTAGGCTCCCCACTACATCTCATTGCATTAACTGGAGACTAAATAAACCTGGCTGATCTCAGAAAGACTATCCTCCGTGTGGTCTCATGAGCTCATTTTGATTTTGAGGGTTGTATTTGTAGTTCGGGTTAAACCACTGACTTTCTGGGCCTGTTTTCAAAGTCAGAGGATTAGTGCTGTACATATAATCGTATTAATATGCACTAAAATATTAAACTGATCTTATTTCTACACCCTTCCTCTGCAACCCAGAATACTGGATCTGGCCCCTAATCAAGATAATCAATAAACAGCATGCTGGATTATCATTGTGTGGAATGATATACCAGAATGCACGGTTTGAGGAATGGTACTGAAAAAACTCACTGAAAATGAAATTGACTTCTGATGTTAGTTTCTGCATATCTGTCATTTTTGCTAATGTATATTTAGAGGCTTTTCTTTTTATCATGGCAAAATGTATAATTGGCATTTCTTTACAATTGCGTCTTTTTTTTTTTTCTTTCTTGTAGAGGTGTTCTGATATTGGCACAACCATATCTGTATTGAATACATCAGAGATCTGGCATGTTTGTTGGATGTTTTTTTAAGTGTTGGCCTCCCAAAGTATCTGCAAGGCTCAATAACCACAAACCTCTAAACACCTCTTAGCAGTGTTCCCTGTGTCCTGGTACTCTACAGAACATGACCCACCCACTGGAGGCATGGGTTGGCTGCCCAGTCCAGCGGGCACAGAATCCTATTATTTATAATACAAAAATGCGTTGACTTGTGGGATGGTAATTAACTTGTCCAAAAAAAAAAACTTAATTTTTAATAGTGCTCATTAACATGAGGAAAAGGTGGCTATTGTCAGAGTTATAGGAAGACTTCAATATAAATGCTCTTGAATTGAGAAATGAAGTCTGTAAATTGTCTTTTGTAAAACAGTGTTAGCATGTGTCATCACTGATGATAAACTTCTTATTTTTTTGTTGGAGAAAGTGTTAGCTACTTCGAACTAAAGGATTATTTCAGGGGCAAAATGCACAAAATAATTTGTGTGCTGCCTGAAATGCACTCAACACATTTGGTTTTATTGACAACAGTTACACGATTAGTTTGAAAGCCCCTGAGCTTCTACTAGCAGTTCCATCTGATTCAAATGACCAGGGTTCGTTTGGCATTGTTTTAGAATGAAGAAATATAATATTTTCTATTTAATGTTCATTAGAGATGACTTTAATCATGTGTATACCATGAGAATGACCTTGGAGTGAGCCTAATTCATTTAAAATGAAAAATATGTTGAAACAAATCATCTTAAATGTAAAATTACAGCAGGACAGATTCAGTCAGTCATAAAGGCAGTTCTCTATGGGGAGGTTTGTGCCAACGATTCAAAAGGGTGTGTTCCTTATTACCAATGGAATTGGGAGGACCAAGGAAACTGTTGGTCTGGCATATGAACATAAGGTTGTAGATTGGTTGTCTGTTTTGTCTGTTCCTCTTCAAGACCTTTTTATTAACGTTTCTGTATTTTCTATCATATGAATACAATCTTGTACATTTTTCATAATAAAAAGGTGTTGAACCTGGTACAGTATGGCAGGCGTACTTGTTTTCTAACGACACAGCGTGTGATAGTAACATTGTGACATTTTCAGCGTTCTGATTAATGAAGGCTTAATCGCTTGCATCTTGTAAAAATTGATGGAGGACATATACTTAATAATGCATTGATTGAAACATTGTTCTTTTCAGAAATGTTTATTTTACGCATAATATTGACGTCTTAATTCATAAAAAACATAATATTTTAGGCTGTGTGATCGTTTCTGTCAATTTAGGTAATTGATGGAAAATCCTCCTGTCCCTAAGGGACATGTTCATTTTCCTACCCTGAGACATTATCCCAACATACTGGAATGAAGAAGTCGCTGAGAACCAATAGAACAGGGGACAGTAGGGCATGAGCCACTATCCTGACGAGTCATACTGAAATACCGTCTCGCCATTATACAGTGCTGGACTATCCAACCTGATTATCAAAGCCAGTGTATTTTCTAGTGTTCTTTCACTCATGTGTGTTCTTGTGACCGATCATAGTTCAGTCATATTTCTAACGAAAGTTTTGAGATCCAGACACGTCGGGAAGAAATAACTCTTGTAGGTGGGTGTGGCACGGCGTTACTGGAGATAAGCCCAATAAACCCAGCTAAAGCTCAAATCGGCACAATAATAGAAATGCAAAATTTGACAAACTTGAAGACTTTACAGTTACTACCTTTTTCAGATAGTTACACATAGTCTGTGGTTGAGGCAGATGTTGTCCTGGGGGGTTTACACCCAGACCTGGATCAGGGCGTCAGTGAGCTCCTGGACATTCTGTGGTGCTATTGGATGGCATCGGATGCACCGATATATAACGTCCCAGAGGTTCTCAATTGGATTCAGGTCTGGGGAACCTGAGCTAATGGTGGTCCTGCCTATTCTGGTGTTCTCTGACGAATGCCAATTAAGATGCACAGTGCTGAGCTGTGAGCACAGGTCCCACTAGAGGATGTCAGGGAGAAACAGCGAACCTTCTTGCGATGTAACACATGGAGGAGCTGGACTACCCGTGCAACCTGAAGGTACCGCCTCATGCTACCAGTAGTGACATGGACACCGACAAAATATAAAACTAGAGAAGAATCAGTCAGGAAAGATGAGGAGAGAGCAATTGCCTGTGGCCACCACCTTCAAAAACATTGCCTTTTTGTAGGTTGTCTTGCTGTTGCCTATCCAGTGTACCTGTTGTCACTTTCATTTGCACTATAACGGATGACATTGACACACAATCGCGTATGCTTCCTAAATGGACAGATTGATTAATATCCCTGAAGTCTATTAGACTTGCTAATGTGATGAACAATGTTCCCTTTTGAGCAGTGTATATATTTCTTAACCAACCTTGATGTAAAAACAACATATCACTTGATTACAAACGTAACAGAAAAAGACAGCAGCTGATAGCGTTACGCAGCATACAACGTCCGGGGCATAAAAGCGAACTGAACGAAGCCCATTTAGATGCCAGAGGGATAGGCTACATGGGGTGCCCCGCCCAAACTTTAATTAGGATAGGCTTTGCCAAATTGTATGTAAGGCGAATAGAAAGGAGGGAGACGAGGTTTGCGATAAAAAATTAACCCCGCTGAAAGGCTACTATTCAGAAAGACATTTCAGAACATAGCAACATAAATTGTGCAGGTAACGTCCAAATGCTGCCAACGGTATATCTTTATTGGTATGTTTGTAGCCAGTTCTAAAATAATTTTGTTTTAGTGGGCAGAAGAGGCACGATGGTCTCTCTGAAAAACGTATCACCTCCAAGTAACGGAATACGGCACGAGCAAGCTGAAATCACGGCTGTTTGGAATGGCGAGGGGCTTGGACCAGGTCATCTCTATGTAGCAGAAGCGTGAGTTTCCCCTGTCTTTTATTTAATAGGTAAATGAATAGATTGCATTTGATTGCTAATTCGACTGTATGACTAAAGTCCCGACAGGAACTCCGAACAACTCGCTTCACATTGGCACCGTCAGATTCATAATAACACGGATAAATAAGATATTAAATTAATGTTTTCCGAATGAAATAAACCGGTTTTAAACGCCTTTGACGGTTAGAGGGAATCAGAAACCCGTGTGTGAACTAGACACACGAACTTCTACTCTCGTCATTTATGCCCCGCCCCTGAAACAAAGTTATTAGTTTTGGGTCAATTTAAATCAAAGGCTTTATTGGCTTAGACATTATTTGTAAACCTTGTCAAAGCTTGTGGGAAAGCCCAAGAGAAGTCAAAACATAAATATACAATTCTAAGTAAATGCTGCACAGAACAGATTCAAAGAAAGTCACTTCAAATGTTTTAGCTGTACAATAATATAAGTTACCAATGGTTAAATAAAAACATGGGGGAAATGCATAGATTCATATTGGCTATGTTTACATTGATTGTTTTCTGCTGGTTGCCCTTTTCAAACGTCAATGGGTGTACTCTGGACATCTCGCTGCTGTGATCTCAAATTGCGTCATTTTGGCAAAGGGAAAGTGAATCTGTGTTAAATTTGAAATTAATTGCGGGTCTGTGTGAAATTAATTTAATGTGATCTAATGAGGTCATGATCTTAGAATATGAGCTGCACATTTACAACTAATTCTGTTGGCAGTGTCAGGTCTGCCTATTGTGGGTTCTTTTGATGGCAAGATATGCATACTATGTAGGCTACATGCTCATGGGTTTTCTTAAAACCAGAATGTATTTCTAAGTTAGTGCAGTCGCAAAAGCCGATTGGTGTTCATTATTCCGAGGTGGGTTAGGTAATTAATAGGCCAACAAACATTATAAAAATGAAAACCAATGACGGGTCACATTGAGTGTTATTTCATTACGATAATTCTACAGAATTTAAAAGACATGTAAATACAATTGTGAATTCACAATATCAACGATTAACTGGCACAGCGCCGTAAGATTTTGACCTGTTTACACCAGAAGAATGACTCTGACTTAAATTTGCCCTCACGTTGTATTGATACAACTTTTAAAGTTTAATTTAGATTAACGAAACTTGTGGCCAGACTTATGTTCAAGATTTTTTGTTTTAACCTGTGGCAGGTTTACAGGTGAACCGTTTAGCTGTCTCACTACAGGGCTCCCTTCGTGTGAAGATTCTTACTTTGAAAAGCGCACGTGCCCTACACAAACATTTGTGACCAATAGAAACATTACCGTATTATTTGGGGAACAATACTGCAAAGAACCTGCAATTCGTACCTGAAAGCATTATTATACAACAAAAAAAGCTGTGATGAAACAATGCTTTAATTACAAATAAATGAAATCAGGGAAGAAAATCCTGGAAACCTTAAGCCATTAGAAACACTCTGGACTTCTATCTTGTTTTAGCCTCAGACAACCCTATTCAATTACTTACCCCCCTAACACTGGATGGTGCTGGCCAATTGCACTGCATTTAGTGGGGTCCCTTGGCTAATTTGGGAGTTGGAGTCATACTCTGGTCTGGTAAGTACGCAGCGATCTGCGAGCCAGTAACTTCAACTAAACAAGACATTTTCAATGGGGTTCTGCAAACCCGTGCTGCATACAAATGATAGTTTGTCCCACTAAAAGCTGGCTACATTTGCTGAGTTGATGACTGTGGTATACATAATGCTGTTAACCATGAAAAGGGGCCCCAGGGGCCCAAAAACGGCCACAAAAAAGTTCCACTGCCTAATTCACTGCTGGTGTGCATGGCAGGATTTAAAAAAAAAATGAATGAAATCTAACCATGGCACTGGTTTCAATCAAAAATCACACATAAGGTCTTGATAAACAAACAAAATGTATTAAATATCTAAATCTTTACTGTTTATTGTGGAATTCGTTGAGAACAAAATTACAACTGTCAATGGAAACCAAAATCAACTGATTGAGGCCTGGATTCATACTCAAAATAAACAATTGAATTCACAGGCTGTTCCAACTTGCTGGAAATCACGGCTTCTCAGTAGTGTTTATGGCCCCCATGTGCCTCTATCCATTCCAGACGGCATCTGGGCACGCTTCTGATGAGACTGTGGATGTGTCCTAAGGGATCCTTCCTAGCCCTGGATCAGGGCATCAGTGACCTCCTGGACTGTCTGCAGTGCTAATTGATGGCTTGGATGCACTGATCCATAGTGTCCTAGAGGTTCTCAATTGGATTCAGGTCTGGGGAACGTGAGGGCGAGTCATTGGCATCAGTGCTTTTGTCATCCAGGAACTGCTTACAAACTCCGGCCAAGTGAGGCACTGGGGCATTGTCCGGCACTGGGGCATTGTCCGGCACTGGGGCATTGTCCGGCACTGGGGCATTGTCCGGCACTGGGGCATTGTCCGGCACTGGGGCATTGTCCAGCACTGGGGCATTGTCCAGCACTGGGGCATTGTCCAGCACAATCATCACAGTGTGTCATGCTGTGATTGTGTTCCCTTCATTTCTTTTGCAGTGTATAAACATTTTGGGTCACCCTCACATGCTCTGTTTGATTTTTTTCTAATTATATCTTCCATTAATTTGTGCCATCTCTCTCCTCAGCCGGGTATCATGGTTCGATGTATCTGGAATGGGGTTTTCTCTGGAATACCCATCAATCAGCCTTCACGCCATCTCACGTGATCTCACTGCATATCCAAAAGAGCACCTATATGTCATGGTTAACTCCAAACTCAATGGTGAGGTTTGTCTATAGATTCTTTGTCCCTCAATTTCCGTTTCATTTCATTGGGCAGCAGACCTGTCATTTGACACCGGTTATGATTGATAATATATAATTACACAAAGCAAGCAAGCTCGAAGATATAAAATCCAGTAGCTAACACACAGTAGATTCTCTGCATCACAGCTGCTTTGTGTGCTGATGCATCATTGTGTGGTTCATCAAATCAGAGTGGAAGAGGTGAATTAAAAGTATCTTATCTACCTGGGTAATGTGTCCTTGCAAAGTAAGCAGGCCCTCTTATTAAGGTTTGTTTAATTGTAGGTTTCACAATGTCTTGGCACTTACTGGTATAACTAAATGCAGTCTTTCTGCCCACCCCCAGATAACTGTGTGGAGGAGGAAGATGAAGACAGTAGTGAAGATGATGACGACTGTGACACCGATTCCATAAGTCCTTTTACAGAGATCCGCTTTGTGCCCAGTGACAAGGCCTCTTGTGAGTGGTTACCTGGGGAATACTATTAATTACACTATCGTGAGCTATGTCATTTATTGAACTTTCTAAAATATTCTTCAGGCCCAGGATGAAAAATGGTGCTTAGACGGTAGCTTGATTGTCCCAGTAGTTCTGAGACAAATGTTTACTGAAATCTGGTGAGAAATTCTTGGTGGGATGGGCATTGCCTTCCGGTGCATGCAGCCTATTCATCTTGACGCTACTGTCTGTCACGAGTAGTCCTAAAACAGTATTAATAAATCTGCAACAGTACTGTTTATTCTTCTTGACGCTGTGACCTAAACATCCTGTAACACTTACTGTATAATGGCGAGATGGTAATCTGAGAAATCAGCAATTCAATTTGACGTTATTGTCAAAGATGCAGAAGAGGTAACAACTGAGGGTGTGTGTGTGTGTCCAGTGGAGCCCATCTTCTCAGCCATGTCTGAATGCCAGGCCTTGCATCCGGACCCTGAGGACTCTGACTCTGACTTTGACGAAGATGAGTATGATGTTGAAGAAGCTGGTGAGTAAACAAAGGCTTTTCCATTAGATTACTCCCTCCTTTTTCAGACCGTGTTCCTGTTTGGTTTGAAATTGACCAAGCAAAACCTTTCTATATACAATTTTACTTTATCCATGGATATCTACGTTTTGACAACTAGTGCAAATGGTTCAGTTGGGGTGAGTGGGGTCACCTTAACTATCACCCCATTAAAATTGCCAAGCTCCTCCAAAAACCTAAAATTTGATCTTAGTTTGTCTAGACATCACTACCTATAACAATCAAAACAAGGTTCAGGTGTTAAGCAGGTCATATGTGGAAGGGATTAACTGCCTGTTTATTGTGCTTGAATTGTTTGTTGCTGCATCTCCAACATTTCTATATCCATTTTGTTTTTCTTGTAGCAATGCGTTGGGGCTGTAGATGCAATTTGACATGATGAAAGTGAGGAAACGAAAATAATGATTGGTTTACTGACCTTGCCTCCCATTTTGCAGAACAGGGTCAACTTGACCTGCCAACGTTCTCGAACTTTGAGGAGGGTCTATCCCAGCTCACCGTGGAGGGCCAGGCCACTTTGGGGAGACTGGAGGGGATGCTGGCTGATTCTGCAGCCCAGCAGCATCAGTGCACTGCTCGGGCCAGGCCAGAAGATACCACAGAAGGATGCTGCAATGGTACAGAATTGCTTGGCTTGTATGCCAAGGAGAAACTCTCACTAAAACACGTCTTCTAGTTTTTGAACTATGACATTACATTGATTTACCACTGCTACAAACACCACCACAATGTGCCATCTTGCAGTTTAACATCAACATTGCTTTCTGTTATCATTCTCTTATGAAAGTTGTACCCTCTCTCTCCCATTTGCCCAACCACTCCAAGGACTAGACTGTCTTTCCACAGGCTACTCAAAGGTGCTTAATATTCCTTCACAATGAAGATTAGTTTATTGGAAGTACAACAAGATGTATTCAAAGGTCTTCCCCTTCCCTGCTTAATAACATAGTGGAGATACAAGCTTGATTTAAAAAAAAAAATGTTTTCCTGAATATACAAGGTTCAAACAGCTGTAGAAATGTTGTATTTATGAATATGAGATTACTTCATTCAAAATGACAAAAATGATGGAAGCCTGTTAGAGGAACCTACTCCCTTGAATCCCAGTGCATTAGTTCACACTCTAGGTTATACCTCCTAGTTCAGTCAAAATCGAGTCCAACATCCTACTTCTGTTCTGATATCGACCTGGGAAAGCAGATGCTGCAGTTCAATACAACACTGCTGCCTGTCTCTTCAAATTACTGAGTGTAATTGAAACCTAACACTGTTTTGTCTTTGACCTTAGGGTAGATGACACCCCTGCTGTAGGTGTCATGTTAAGCAAGGAAAGCTTTTTGAAGTAGTGACACAGGGAGACACTGCTTTTTTCAATGTCTTTTTTCCTTTTCCGTCCAAAACTGTTGTTTCACTTCTTAAATACTTTTGCGACTCCTAACTTTCTCCCCCTCCAGGTAGAGGAAACACTGAGTCTGGAGCACCTGGCGTTTCAGGACCGTTTAAAGATGCTGAGGTTGACCATTGGTAAGACCTTCCTGGAAACATCTCGAACTCTTAGGTTAGGGTCAGTGGACAGTTTGTCAAAATGTTGTAGGCTGTTACAGAACGGCTACTGTTGGGATTTTTCCTTTTTATTTATACAGACAAATCAGCTGAGAGCCAGGTCTCTTGCATTAAGAAAATCCATTACAACAATAAAAAGTTCATGCAACATTTAAATTGCTTCATAGGCACTTACACATTTACCTTAAGTTCCATCTGGATGGCATATTATGAGTATCGGCTGTATTCATCTAATCAGTTCTCCCCAGTCCTGAATAACCCTGCAGTATCTCTAGAACTAGCCCACTATGAGAGCGTGTTTGATTACTGCTGTGTTTCTAACACATTTTCAAGGTTGGATGTGCTTTTTCTGTGTGACAGCCTTCAATAAACATGAAGAAATGTCCCTTCTCCAGGTTTGAGTCCCTGCCAACTGAAGTGTATTAATATAAAAGGCAATGTGTAAACTCAGACCAGTGACAAGACAAGGCTGAATGATGGACTGCATCCAGATATTTTGTTACATAAGCTGAGTGCTTGTACAGATGCTTTCAAAAGTACTTGCACCACCTTAGTGGTGTGGGGGAAAAAGCTATATTTTCCAATTTGTAATAAATTAATTACAAAGACAAAATAAACTAACTAATCACCCCCTTTGCTCTGACATACCTGAAGAGTTGTGCTGCAACCTGTTGTCAAAGTAATGTCGTTATTTGAGTCCATCTGTGAAGCATGTTAGTGGGAATGCTTCTCTGTCTTGGCCTGGAAAGATGAAAAAATGACCGCAGCCAAGTAAAGAAGTCTGCAGTGGAAGCATCTTCCATGGGGACATTGACCCCAAACATACGGCTTAAGCCACACTGTTGTGGCTTAAGGTGGCGTAGTCAAAGCTTGAAAGTCAATCCAGAGAATTGAACATTAAAACAAATAAAAACATTATTGACCGTGACATTTAAGTCATTTTATATATTAAATACGGAAAGTTTTACAAATTAGTCCGCTAACTGCATAAAATGTAAAGAAACTAATCAGCCATGTGAAATGTGATGTTTATGTTGCAGATGGAACAGAGAGGCCCTTGTTAGCACCCCCAACCAAAAGCACTTTGAAAATAAGAGAAGAATGCATGTGAAGGGGGGCCTGAAGGCTGGATTGTGCCACTGATGCAGGGGAGTACCAAGGCACTGGGTCTCCAGTATGGAGAAATCATAAGTCCTGTACCCCTACTTGCTTGTCACTGTGAACCATGTTTCCTTTACCTTCTTTCTATGCTCAACTACATAATAAAACATGGTTTTGTATGATACGTGCGTGAATGGATACATTGCCGGTAGAAATGTAAACCGAAGTAAGCACAGGCACGTTAAAACAGCGAGTGGTTATTATATTCAAACTTCTACTGTAATTTGTATTGATCTTCATTTGACAAGAAATCTGTTACAGGATAAGGATTTGATGTGTCATTCTGATTGGATGTTCAGTAGGCTGCCACAGACAAGCACACAACTTTAAACACATTGAAAGTCTGAAAAAAGTGGCATTGTGTGTGTGTGTCCTCTGTAGGCTGTCTTTTCCGGATGGGTTGGTGCCCACTCTGCCCCCCCCCCCCGTGGACAGGAAGCGGCAGCTTTGTGTGGTGTAGGGGTTCTGGCTCTACTGTTATGCAGATGAATCATGGATTCAGTGGGAGCATTTCTGCTTATGTAGTGGCTGCTCAGAGCCTAAACACTGTCAGCGCTCCTGACTGAAGGAGAAAAATCCCTGAAGTATTTCAATCAGAAGGGAAGCATTCTTGAAAAACTTTAATGTGAAAATACATAAGTTATCTACAATTCGATCATGTTTCTTTTGCAAAATCCTACTTTGGAATTTTGTTTCCATCGGCTCGAAGTGCTAGCTGGTAAATCTGGATATTTCTGATTAACAGTAATAGCCAGCGTTGTCATAAACATGTCCCATTTCTTATGGCTCTCTACACCTACATCCAAACCCAAATCCTGTGAAAATGTGAAACGGCAGTATATGGTGCGTGGAATTGGACTACTCAAAGGAATCCTGAATGTCCACACCACGAAAGGCACACCACATTTCCACCGTAAAACATATACACGGGTGTAAACGTATGTAGAACCAGATTTTGAGAGTTTTACGGTTTTATTTAATAATGCCTATTTACGTAGATGAGATCTGTACCGGACACTCCACCCATAGTTACTTGCCTTCCACAGACTATAGTGGGCTGCTTTAGAGGCAAAAATAAACAGTAGACATGATGCAATTTAAAATTATTTAGTGAAAAATGTCAAGAACTAATATTTTTGTTTTGACACTATTCAACACAAAGTAAGTCAAACTATAAACAATATTGCTCTAAATGATTTACAATCAGAAAATTATTTCATAAGATTTAATCTTCAGGTAATAGAGGCACTTGGTCAGTAATTACAGCTGTGAGTCTGTTCGGATCAGTCCGCCCGCTTTAAACATCGGGAAAATGTATGCCCACTTCTCTTTGCATTATTGCTTAAGCTCTGGCAAGGTGGATGTGGACCTTTTTGGAAAACAACAGTTTTCAGCTATTTCCACATGGCTTTGACTGGGAAACTCCAGGACATTTAACTTGTTGTAAGATAAGGCTGTATGTTTGGGGTGTCTGTCCTGCTCCCAGGACTCATGTATACTTCAGAAGAATCCCATATCCTGTTGAGCCACATCCAGGCTCCACAGTAGTAAAGCTGTCAGGATGTTCTGCGGTGTTAGGCTGGTGCAAACATGGCAATGTGTTGGAGGAAATGTCTTTAATTTGGTCTGAGAGTCTCCCACAAACCTGGCAAACTAGCTGAGATTTGACGTAAGTTGTTTTTTTGCCTATTGTAAAGCACCTGGCCTTTGTTGCAGCATGTAGGGTCTCCCAGCACAGCTGTACACTTTTGAAAGCCACTGTAAAAAGCAAAGGTACAGGTGGTGTCCCTGTCTGCTCAATCCGGCCTGTAATACGGAGTATGTTTTACTGCTGTAGTTAGCCAGACTACAAGGTTAATTTCATGACTATTTTCGATTCACTGGCATTCATACAGGGACATCAGGTTGTGCTATCAAAGGTCAAGTAACCCTACATGCAAAATGCTGTAGCATTTAGTGACTAGATGTCATGGGAAGCTTTTCTCAAGACATAATCTTATATAAAAATGCCATTGGGCATTAACAAAACTATAATCACACCGACCCATATAAAAATCTAGTAATAACAAGGGGAAAACCATAATCGATAAAAGACAAAAACAAAGGCACCACTCCTAACAATTTCAAAACAAACCAATGCAAAGCAAACTTGATATTCTATGCTTTAACCCATTCATACTAGTAAAGGTGCTAATCATTGCTTTTGGTAGTTTTTTTCTTGTTTTAATACAACACAAATGGATTCAGCCCTGAACATGGAATACAGACTTTGTTTTGAATTTGTTTGTTTTTTAAATTGTTGAGTGGCTTTAATTTTTTAGCTCAAACAAAGGGGTCAAAGCCACAATTATTTTCATTTGCATTAGCCCCTAATATGTGGCCCGCTGTCTTACTTGACCACTGGTCAGTGTTTAATGGAAATGTAAGCTGTTATTCTGTCTGTTACTGAATCTTCTTCTGGATAGGGAAGTCAAGTCCTGTTGTGCTTTTCCCAAACAGAAGTGGGAGGACTTTGTCAAAGAGCAGGATGCACAATGCCATGCCTGTAGGGAATGAGAGAGAGCGTTAATAGTTGCAATGCAGTTCACTAAGAAACAAATAAAATGTTGGTAACCTTCAAGGTATATAAAATGACCTCCAGTGGCTTTATTGGTTCCTACTGTTTGGTTTATGGCAACACTTTCACTGTCACATTCAGAGAGGCAGGACAGCTAGTCTGGTCATCAATGAAAGCAACTGCATCCTTTGGTTGGTCTCTAACGTCCTCCCTCCAATATCTGAAAGATTCCCGAGTTCTAGTTTTGTCTGGCTCTGTCACGTCTCTGTCATAGAAACATCAAAATCGACTAATTTAAAATTGGAGTTCATAGGTGGTTATATCCAACCTTTCAAATGTTCTAAATTCAAATGTATAAATTGGTGGCAAAAAGGTATTGGTTGAATGAGTAGTTACTGGTTTAGGATCTTTTACTGTTTTTAGCAATAACTGTTCTTTGTCTTTGGTTATTTATTAGGACTGGGTACTTGTAATTACACATAGCTGATAAGTGCTTTAAAACGTATCGCCAAAGAACTGTGGATTAAATTACATGATCATATTTCCATTGATTAGACTGCACTGTATGAATGAGGCACCTTAAATACTGACATTGTGATGACATCACGTGCCAATGTATTGGAGACAGATTTGTCCCCACCTAAGAAGTCTCAAAATTCATGTTAACGTTTAAAACTGATAGGGGATATGTAAAGGGTTAGGGTTTGGGTTGAGGTTGGTAAGGGACAGGCACTAATCCTGGTTTATTTTAGGGTTTGTGTTCAGGATAGGGCAAGGCACTAATCCTGGTTTATTTTTGGGTTCAGGATAGGGCAAGGCACTAATCCTGGTTTATGTTAGGGTTTGGGTTCAGGATAGGGCAAGGCACTAATCCTGGTTTATGTTAGGGTTTGGGTTCAGGATAGGGCAAAGCACTAATCCTGGTTTATGTTAGGGTTTGGGTTCAGGATAGGGCAAGGCACTAATCCTGGTTAGGGACCACAAGTATTAGACCAGCAGAGCCTGTCAGATATTATGGAGGAACTGTGAGTTCATCCTCCAAGCAACTAGACTAGAAGTTGGAGGCATTGGACAGGAACCAGACGTTAGCTTTATCAAATCCCAGAGACAAAAAGGAAAATAATGTGGGTCTGTCCCCTGAGAAGGACAGATAATATAGTAGCAAGAAACCCTTAATTTTGACCAGGTTTTGATTTGAGAACAGAAATAATAGAATGTTTAATCGAAAGCATGATGAGATATCGCGATGTGAAGTGAGGGAAGGCGCAACATTTCTCTACAGCAAGGAAGACAAAATATTTATTTACCTATAACTGGCCCAAGCCAGTAAACCAACGAGTATTCCAAGAAGGTGTGTCCACTACAGGGAAACTGGACGGAGAACGCCATGACTGGGTTGAAAACAGCCCCTGAAATATGACCCCCTGAGAGAAACCAAGAAAGGGTGAAGGTTAACTTCTCAGTAGGCTATAATTCGTGTTCATTGGTTATTCAGTGGCTTGGCAGATTGTGTACCCACACATCTCCTTCCCTTTCTCGCTGTCCGTGACACTGGCCCAAATAAAACTCTAATCCCCTCTCAGTCCAGAAGGCGCCTCCCTGTATTCCCTCGACCTTCTTCACGTGTTCCCAGCACAGGCCTCAATTTAAGATCTAGGTCTGAGGTATCAATGTCAGGCCCAGGGAACATCCAGTTGTTGCCAGATCTTGACACTTCTTGACAATTGTCTTTATTCCCTATTTCTCTTATAATGAATTAATAAAATTGAATTAATAATATACTTTGGATTTATGTACCTTTTAAAAAACCTGAAAGACGCTATACAGCAGAACTAAAACCCAGAATGACCCAAAATAAAGGATTAAAAAAAAATGAAACCACACTGCTCAAAAAAAGAACACTTCAATCACACATCTGGTGTTGATGTACAAAATATATTAAAAATAAATCTTTATAAATCTTTACTGTACATTGTGTAATTTGTTGATAACAAAATGACAAAACAAAGGTCAATGTATTCCAAAATCACCAACCGAATGAGACCTGGATTCAGACTGTCCCAGAAAATCTATGTAAACCACCGGCGGTTCCAAGTTGTGTGTGTTTGGCCCCCAGGTGCCTGTATGCCCTCCCAACATCTAGTCATGCTCCTTATGAGGGTACAGTTTCGTAGCGCCTGGAGGTCTGTGATTCTCCATGGATATGCCTCCCCAGATCATCACTGACCCACAAGTGTGAGACCGTGAGACCCGTATGGAGTCTGTTCCTGACAGTTTGGTCAGACTGAACAACAGTAGCCCGCTGGGGTTCATTTTGCAGGGCTCAGGCAGTGCTCCTCCTGTTCCTCCTCACACAAAGGAGCAGATACCGTGCCTGTTGCTGGATCCATACCGTTCTACGGCCCAGTCCAGCTCTCCTCGTGCAACGGCCCGTCTCCTGGTATCTCCTCCTTGGTCTTGAGACTGTACGGGGAGACACAGCAAACCTTGCAATGGCACATATCCATACTGTGCCATGGTGTGGATGTAGATCAGCGTGGCATGTGCATAAAAATGGAAATGAAGACGACGGCAGCAAATGAAGGTGCATGACCGTGGCTTGGACAGCGAAAGTGCAAGCAAGCTCCACACCCGCAGCCTCCAACAGAGACCCATTGAGGGGACTAAAGCATTTAAATCTGACACTTGCGTGCCTGAGGTGGTGGTCAGACAGACCAAAGAACCAGATGTGGGGGCGATGAGATACGCAGCTTTTCCTCCTATGAACATCCAGCCATCCAGCAAAATCCAAAAACATATGAAACCGTCTCTACAGAGTCATGTTGAGCAAAGTCACCCATCAGGAAGAACTCTGAGCTCAGACATAGAAAAAAACCAACAGAAGATGGTTTGGTAGGGTCGGTAGATTAAGATGATTCAGGACCATCCAGTCCAAAAGGATGTGGTAATTAGAGTGGGATAGGCCTTCACCTAGCACATGGAGTTCTGTGTGAGAAATGTTCTTTGGACACATTAAATACAATTAGAGCTCTTTGGCAATAAAGATAAGTGCTGTGTTTACTGACACCCTACAATCAAAGATGAGGGAGATTACATAACACTCTGGGGTTGCTGCGACTGGTACCAGGGGCCTTGAACATATTATCATGGGTTTTTCATCAAATGTTCAACTCCGTGTCCACCAAAGGGTTCCCAATAAAAGGATCTCTTAAAGGAGGACAATGACCACAAAGACACATTAAAACACCCAGACATGTTTAAACAGAGAGACCGGAGTGTCCTGGAACGACCAGCGAAGAGTTACATGCAAAATAGAATAAGAGCAATTTGCTGTTAATGGATGAACCAACTTGTGCAGTTTGAACAATTGCTTTGTTGGCAGTTATTCGGTGAAACCGAGTACAGGTGAGGTTCTAGGATTTTTTCCCAAAGATTTACTAAATAAAAAAAAAAATTGTTCTGTTAAGATGAAATTCCCCAAAACAAGGTCTAGTACAATTCAATTTTTCAATTAAGTGCAAGGATGTCTTCATATTTGGCAAAAGCTGCAAAGACCGAGGGGAAAATGCTCAATCTAAATTCAATGAGTGACCAAATAAAGTAACCTTTGAATGAAACAATTCACATAAGCAAGGCAACTAAAAATAATACTAGCCTAGCTATGTGTATTACCGTAGTAAGCTCACAAACCTGAAAAAACAAGCGCTGTAATGACAGTGGCGATGACATGTGCATGGAATCTCTTGTTTACTTTATGAAGGTGCATGACCGTGGCTTGGACAGCGAAAGTACAAGCAAACTCCACACCCGCAGCCTCCAACAGAGACCCATTGAGGGGACTAAAGCATTTAAATCCGAAACTTGCGTGCCTGAGGTGGTGGTCAGACAGACCAAAGAACCAGATGTGGGGGGCGATGAGATACGCAGCTTTTCCTCCTATAAACATACAGCCAATCCGCGCTATAGCGCTCATGCCTGTGATATGTTTACGGTAAACACTCTCGAGAGCAGCATTTGGGTTGCAAAACGCCCCGTGAAAAGTTAGTATGTGGACCACCGTGATAATATAAGTCATTGTGAGTCCTATTTGAGGTTCTATTCGGCCCACATCGCCCAGTACTTTGAGTTCGTGTGTACATGCGCAAAGTTGGTAGGTGGAGACAATTTCCATCAGGTAAATCCTATAATCCTTGCCGGAGAAGAGGTGCGAGATCAGTTTGCGCGTCGCCTCGCATATGAGCACTATCAGCGCAAGTATTGCCAGTGAAATTCCCAAATCCGTCATTCTCATAAATAAAAGTCGAGGATCTTCAGTAGCTTCTCTCCACAACAGTACATTTGTATAGTCGGTGTGACAACATATATCAAAGTCCACAGCATTACGGTTGCCAGCGGAGGAGTCAGCTGCACCCACGGAAGTTGTTGGCGAACTCCATTTCACCCGAGGGAGGAGTCTTGCTTCGAACGTCAAACCCACCAGCGCCGATTTGTTAAAAAATTATTTGCTATTCCACAAATGTAAATTCACTAACGCCAAACCTAATTTCTATGGTCTCAAAAGAGACATTGAGTGTTAAATTAAGTTGATATCTTTATTCCAAAACAAAAAAGTTCATAAAACTATAAAAATATTTTTAAGTCTAAGCCCCCTTGCTCTGATTGATTTTACTCCGTATTAATTTATTTTATCTCTATTTTGCTCCCCTGGCATCTTAATTTATTATTATTTTATTTCAATCCAATCTTTATGTTACATATTTTAGTATTATATCTTCAGTATGTTCGTAGCTAACCTATTATATTGTGTACACAACAACATATATATATATATATTTATATTATTAGTTCCTGTTTTATATAGCCTAGGGCCTACTGCAACTCATTGAGAAATTATATCAATACCAATCCAATGTACTTGTAACTTGTAAATGTTGCAGTAAATGTGAGAAAGGACTTTGGCAAGAATGAAGCGTACCACTTTTTTACTAAAAAACCCATAGGGCCTATCGAATAAATGTACGCTTCAGTAATTTGTATTCCAGACATACATTATTTGAATGTTATATATCCAAATATATTTCTATTTAAAAAAAAACAAGACACCAGCAAATTTCCGAGAGATAAAGGGAAGAGAGAGATGCAATACATATTTATTCTACCTAATGCAAGGTTAGATCAATATATACAGAGCATTGGATAACATTCTTGGGCTGATATTTAAAAGAAGCCATCTTGATTCAGGTCAAATTTGTTTAACAATGACGGTAGTTTGCTAACCGCCCAACTTTGAATTTCGATAGATAATTTGGCACGCATGTTACGTTGACATTCTATCAAGTCTGGCAGATACTTAAATCAACTGAGTTTGCGTCTGGAAAACAATATTCACGTGCCCCGAACACGTAAAGGCCACGCCCACTATAATGAAACCCGTCATTTTATGGAAAGCAGGGAAACTTTTGATATGGTGTTCAGTACAACAGCAGAGGGCGCACTACGCACATAATGACTGTACAGTCCATTCATGAATATCATCAGCCAACTGCTACTATAACAGTGTGGTTTTGAACCCTGAAAAAATGAATAGCTAGTAGCCGTGGTGTGAGACAATATACAACAGGTCCTAAACTCATTCCTGGCCCTCATTAGCTTGTAAGAAATTTCTCAGCAATAGGCATTTAAATCAGCTGCTACTATGTAGTTTAATTGCCTTCACATAAACAGATGATAACAAAACGTTCAATGAAGACAAACAATCAATACTAAGTTCAACGCACAATAAAAGGTATAATAATCATAAACCAACAATAACAAATCTAGGTATTTTGCACTTTTAATAAATGACACTGTATAGTGTTTCACAATGTTCCTTATAAAACAAATGTCAAACATACAGCGAAATAACTTAAGCAGTCTATAAATACAAAGCAATGGACAAAAAGCAGTAGGGTCGTATTGGGATGCTTCATTATGTAGTTGGATATATGTTTCAATATAAAAAGACAATGCTAAACAAACATGTAAACAAAACAAGAAATCAGAGCCTTTAACGTCATATACCAATATTCACATATCTGCCTCCCTCTATCGGCATAGAAACTGAGAAGTCCCATGCCTCCTTGTTAAAAGACACAATGGATACGACAGTAGGGATGTGTGTGTGTGTATTCAATCAAAAGTTCAGGCACTGCAGGTGAAGTGCACTCCTCCAAGGAGGGGTCACGGCTGAGAGGTCTGGTTCAATCTACTTCTGTCAGGCCACAGGGCCTCCGGAACTCCTGACCACGCTCGTGGATCCATTTGTTGGACACTGACAACACAAAAATAGGCAAGGTCAGTGAGTCTCCCCTCTATCCAAGGTCAGTGAGTCTCCCCTATATCCAAGGTCAGTGAGTCTCCCCTATATCCAAGGTCAGTGAGTCTCCCCTCTATCCAAGGTCAGTGAGTCTCCCCTATATCCAAGGTCTGAAATGAAGGGTTCTGGTAAAACCTACTACTACCAGGAAAACTTACAGGTAGAGGCTTCCTGTTGTCCAAGTCAGTGAAAATGTTTTCCAGATTAGACAGACCGACTCACCCCATTTACTTCCTACTAAGACAGGACATGCAGCGTGTCTGGTCCTGTAGTCTCCTTCTCCGCTCCTGAAGAGGTTGTACCAGAACACTGCAGTTCCCTGTGCACACGAGTTGAGGAGACGTCACTCGGTCAGTACATCCAAAGTCTAAAGTGGCTTAACATGACCGCTGTGCAAACACATGGTGCAGAGTGGATCCACCAAGCACTACATGTTAGCATGAATAAACACTAGTGTGTTTCACGTGTTGTGGTGGGTCAGGTCAGATGGCACAATAACACCCGTGGCCCCCTAGAGATACGCTTGGGGGAGAGCAGGTCAGTGGGTCTCTCACCTTTCTGGGATAGACAGCAGCTCCAAAGTCTGGAAATACCGTGGCTCCTCCAGCTTCCACATCACTCATCTGTCAGGAAAGGCAGCCTTGTCAGCTGGCTACACTAACACACACGTACTCCATCTAATGTCATCTACAGAACGTCTATAAAGAATGTGTAAATGGAGTAATTAAGAGTTTCCAGGCTGTACAGGTGCATATGTTAATAAATGAAAGATTATTGAAGATCAGAAAAATGGAATTGAAGGTGTTTAAATCTTGGAATTATTATATTACCGCTTACCAGCAAGAAACATAAAAACAACAGATTCAGATTCATTCAACTAGACAGTCAATCAATTCTAGACCGATATTGAAGCAGATGTTGTGGATGTGCCAAAAACAACTATCATAAAAAATAGAAAGCAAAAAGAAATAGTCTAATTTAAATCAGTAGCTGGAACTTTACAGCAACAACTGGGTACCCATACTTACATAATTTAAAAAAGTAGCCACACGATTTCCAGTGCCTAATGTTTTGAAAGCATCAGGCTCATCTTTCTATGAAGATTTTGAAAATAAAACACAAGTTAAATATACACAGGGACATGTACTTACGTAGTTCAGGTAGGTAGCAAGTCTATTTCCATCAGCCATGATGTCCTGTGGACGCTGCAACAAATGTATATATCTTTAAACTGAAATGAAAATCTCAAGGATCCCGCCACTAAAGGGCACTAAAGGAATCATCTGTGATCAAACTGATTATTATCTGTTGGATTTAACTTAAGGAAAACCAGTAAGTCATAATTTTTTTTTCTATTGATAGTTAGTATATTAAATCTACTTTTGAATACTTGTTAATCTATATATTAGATGAACAATTAGATTACAGGATGTGTTCATGTATTCAGTGGATGCTCTGTCCACCGTGGAAGAGAATAAATCTTTAGAGCCACGGTCCACCAGCAGGCTGAGGTCCTGGGCGTCTGATGTTCAATTACTGAAGACTAAAGAAACATAATAGCTTCCTAAATCATTGCACTGTGATCACAGGTGCAAGAACCTCCAGACATCTTCTGACAATGACTTGGTTGTGTTTAATCGCATCATTTTATCTGTGTGGGAAGTGTTTTTTTCTACAAATTTTACTTTTAAAATTAAATTTACAGACGCAGGCAAAAAAAAGAATTATCCATTGTCCTCTATCGCAAAAATTCAAGGATACCCATTTTTTTCACCAAATCTGTACATGGTATTACCAGAAACGTGTCTCAATCCAGGAATATGGCCTAAGGTTATGGACATGCTTGAACTGTGACTCCAGCAATGAACAATCAATGACAATCGGTCACTAATCTTGCACCTCAACAGCTAAATGTGGCTGGCAAATGTTTGTCCAGGGGAAGTCATTATAAACCAAATATCAGCGTATATTGTTCATTGCATTGAAGGACAGAGTTAAATGGTAATGTGTGGCTACGAGTGTGCAAAACACTTCCCCCCAAGGTCACATCAGTATAAAGGATTGCACGTTTGTTGCACCCTTAATGCACCAGAGTGTGTCCTGTATTCTGGTTACCCTTACCCTGGAGAAGTCAAAATGTGGCTCATATTGTCCTCCGACCCCATAGTTTGCAATCTGTTCAGCGAGAGAAACAGTGGAAGCAAAGTTAATGAAAAACCGGCGTAATTTCTTAGTCGTAACAAACAGAATTTCTGTAGATGATCCATCTATATAAAAAAAAATTGAGTTGCACTGCTACTGTGCCATGGCAATCAAGAGTTAAATTCCTTTGCTGTATATCAACAACGCCAGAACAATGGTGATGAACAAGGTTGCCATGCATCCCAGTGCTCTAGCGACTCCTAGTGGTCAGGCCTTTCAAGCTCAATCGTAGCTGTTGGCTGATAAATATGCTGTTCTCCAAATGCATAGATGCTGCAAAGTGATCCCTGGTCAAGCAAGCACTGTGATTGGCAAGATGTACTCAAGAGGCAACATCTCAATCTGCTCTGCTGAGCCTGGTGAGAATTTCTGCAAAAAGAAAAGGCCCTAAGAGCCGAATTGAACTTCAAGAAAACAAAAAAATAAAGTATCTATGAAGAACATATATGTTGATACTACATGGTATTTGGTCTGTACCTGGAGTAACTCAGTAGACTATATATAGTTAGAGTATCTATGAAGACAACGTATGTTGATACTATACAGTATGTGATCTGTACCTGGAGTAACTCGGCAGTTTGCGTTGTAAGACCTGTAATGTCCTCTATCCTCTGGTTGACACGCTCAATGACAGGGTCCTCCTCTCCTTCCAGCCACGCACTGAAAGAGACCCATTGAGGATGACAGAGATGTTCAAGACGTCCCGTTAGGGTGTCTGAGAGCAGCGCCACCTAAGCGTTCATTAATTTTCTAGTTGTATGTTTTCTTAAATGTTGGTAGGCAATCTGAATGGAATGTTCCACACCTGTGTAATTCATTGGCTCATCCCTCCAGATGAGTCGAATAGAATCATGTGACCCTTCCTTAAACCCACATGAAGCATCACCCAGCTGACGAGTCCTCAATGCTGCCCATGCTCAAAGGACCATTTGGTCGCTAAAGGCCTCAATCAATCTCTGAGAGGAAAACACATCTACCGACAACCACAAAATGTATTCACACAGAGATTAAGTCCTGCTTGCCCACAACGACTCACCTTTTGGACACTCTGTAGTGTGCTGTGGTCAGAACGCCTGTTTTGGGGTCTCGAACAGTAGCTCTTGCAAGCTATACAAAGACATACACACAGAACAAATCAGTATCGTCATATGCAATATGTATATACTAGAAATAATATATATATATATAGTACAGAGATTGTTATTAGTGAGATCGGACTAGCAAGTCTCTCACCCTTGGCTTGGCCAGCTCCTTGATCCTCTCAATCTCCTGGTCTGACAGGGCGTTGAGGTAGCGGACGATGTGTGGACTGTCCCACTCATCCTCCTCCATAACGGGCTTGAACAGCAGACGAGGGTTCCTGTGTCCATCCTGGTAGCGGCAGAACAGCCTGCTACGCCTTGCATCGTTCTGAAGAGGAGGCGGAAGGTGAGCTGGGTCAAAGGTGTGGGGGGTAGACAAAACTAACATCTCCTACCTAAATCCTCTTCCAACATCATTCATCAACTGCATCCCTCAGAAGTTCGACAATGAGTATCTTTGTAAGTTGATTATATAGAGGCATAGCCACACAGATTATCCATCAAAAGTTTGGCAATTAGGCCTACTACTTTTCAACCATCTTATGAGGGGTCTTTCAGAAAATCAGCCTTTTACCATTTGGATTCCCTCTCCTCTGCACAGGGCCTCATAGATCTCTCGCTCAGGCAGGTAGTCTCTGGGTCTCTGGTAAGTTCCCAGCCGGATGGGCTCCTCTGTGGCCGGCTCTTGGGCCTCCTGGTTGAGCTCATTTAGCTGCTTGGACAACAGCTTCTCAAAATAACGCAGGTTTCCTCCTGCCCTCTGGTGGCTAGAGTCTGTAAAGACACCACAGGTCACGCAGAAACTGTAATGAATGGTAACAAAAAATGCCTCTAGAATAAACAACTAATGACAAACCTATAAAAAACAAGAAGAAGTAACACCTATCCAAATTTCTCACGAAACACCAGACAGAACTAAAATAAATATATATTTTAGCTAATGATATTTGAAATCTGATGGTCGATTTTCACAGTTGTTGAACTTCAATCTAGTCCATTTCAAATCACATTCAAAAAAGGTTACCACAACTGTATAATTGCAGCCCTCAAAATACAACGTCCCGAATGAAGTTCAAAATAGTAAAACCACAACCACTTTCTGAGTTCCACCCTGAACTCTCAGATATAGTCGGAGTTGGTGAGAGAGAGATTCAATAAGAATGAACAAGAAAATGACCTTTTATCATAAACAGTGTGTGTGGGTGAGTCGGTGTGTGCATGGCATGGTGACAGAAATGAGAATGTGTGTGCGAATTAGAAAGACAAACACCATGAAACCATCCATACAACCCTTAACTTGTGTATCTCCCCCACCCCCAGACCCCTAAAAAAAGCACTTAACTTTAATTTTCCGGGCACTGACTTTGCCAACTAATGGCTTCAATATAGGAAAGGGTTTTCCAAAACACTTGCAGAGGAATGCACTTAAGTTGCTTTGGACTGTCCTCTAAACGTAATGCAAATGTAAACAGAGCACCTCGATATGAAAACATCAATTGAACTAAGCGCCTGGACATAAACCTGGAATCACGTGTGCATGCGGTAGTCCTACCGATGGCCACTAGGCGGCGTGTCAGCTCGATGGCACGGGGGAGATCTCCCAGCTGGTAAACGGAGTAGCTGAGATAGTCCAGGACCTCAGCCTTGGACACCACACACTCCTCCCCTTCATCCAGCTGCTTCAGGGCCTGCTGCATCCACAGAACCGAGTGGTAGTAGTCCGCCTCCACGTAGGCTGTCTTCCCCATGTCAAAACAGTCGTCCACTGTGAGGAATACACTGCTGTGCGTTCCTGCAATTATAGTGCGTAGTATAGTCAGGACCAAAGAGTTTTCCGGCAGCTTCTGCCGAAATACCCGGGTTGACCGGATATCCGGGTTGGATGACACATTCAATGAGTTGAATCCTCCTAAAAGGATGAGTCCTTCAATCTCAGGTATAGCGCAGTCAACAATTTAGGGACGAGGAGGGGAAATATAGTATGTAGTATGTATCTGGCCAGAATACCACAAACCCAGAGGAGCCTTATTGCAATCAGTAACTGGTTGCCAAAGCGATTTGAAAAACCGTTGTCACATACCACAAATTTCAGCCTGTCGGCATTCAAGGTTGCAACTACTCACTTAATCAATAACAATGATATTATTAGGGCTTCGCTCTATTAATACAGCCCCATTCTGCCTTGTCTCCCATAGCACTTCATAACAACATCCATGAAGAAGACTGTTTATGTGTAGTTTATGAACTGTTTATGGGGACTTAAATCCCCACGTTATGATAATGTTTTGCATGTTGCTACAGCAACAGTCAGATGGCTATATCTAAACACGTAGCTCTTTTTGACAGTTCCCAGACACAGTAGGGTGTAGCAATAATAAATAAAATCTAGATATTTTGAATCTCTGGACACAGCATCAGCCGCGGTTATCAAGATGTGGCTGTTTGATCTGGCATTTCTGCAAAAATTTTATGGAGCAATGTAGAGGTTAGACGTTCGTCTGGAAGAAACCACATTCTCTAAATCAGCACCTCGCTAGCTGGAAGCGTTCCGGGAGGGCAGGCCGGGATCTGTTCAGCGTGTGCAGTGTCACAACACATCTGAGGTTCTGAAACCTCCCTGGGCCATGTCGGTGGGATGCTTAACTCTGCTTTGGGTCACACCAAGACAGCACCGCGTCTCCTTTACCTGGCAGTCGGCCCCTGGCAAAGGTCTCCGAGTCCAGTTTGTACGTGTCCTGGAGGCGCATCAGTGCTTTGGCGGCCCCTTTCTCATCCTCCTCGTCAGGGAAGTATTGCCTGTGTGCTGTCATGTTGGAGATGAACCCTGCGGGAGAACATCGCACACACACGTTTAGATCAAAGGCCTCGACCAGTCTAGTGCACTCCATTTAACCAGGGCCGATGGGGATCTAGACATAAGTAGTGCGCTGCGTAGGCAATAGGATGCTATCGGGTACGTTTCCAGAGTCAAAGGTATCAAGGTGTGTAGCGTGGTTATGTAGACGGTACAGTGCTTACAGATGTGGGGAGTCCAATCTAGCAACACACCACTTCTCCACAAGCCCCTCACCCACCCAAAGATCAGACCTAGATAGAGGCTCCCTCCCTCCCTCCCCACCACACCGTCGGAGGGGTCCTGTAGCACCAGGCTCTCCAGCTCGGCCCATTCCGTGTTGAGTCTCTTCATCAGTTTGTAGGCGTTGACGGGGTGGGCCAGGTAGCCCTCTGGATCTGAGGTGGAGGCCCGCGTCAGCTCCTCCAGTCTGTTGGCCCAGCTACAAGACCAGGAGGGACACAGCAAAGTGAAGAAAGTGGATCTCAACCCCAGGCCTGCAGGTTTTAATTCTAGTCCTCTAGTGGGTTTAAAATGGTCCCATTCGTTTTGCTACTATCAGATTATAGACCAATCTTTGATTAGGGCTCTTCAAACTGGCCTATCCTGTTTCGGTCAGTTTAGATCTTTCTGGCAAGTGAACATCTTTCAAGAGGATCCAAGGTCAGCTCGCCAAGTTCCTAGACTCTGTTTTTCAACATCGGCATTGCTGGCTCTTTAAGGAATGAGGCAGAGAAACTTTATACATAAGTACTGAATAAACTGTATAAATAGCAATAGCAATTTTCTTTACAGTTTTTACCTTTTTACAGCTTCTAGTTTGGATTCCTCTGCTTTGATGTATTCTTTCAAAGACTGAACCAACTCCTTCTCTGTGTATATCAGGTCTGTCATTTGACCTAATAGAAGGTTAAAGAAAAAAGCAAGTATGTGATTATACAACTACTGCAAGTTCATTTAATACCCATAGGCGTTTATGCTAGTACAGTGTTACAAACTACATTATGTAACAAATACTATGTAAAAAAAAAAAACATCAAGTAATTTCTGATGACCATTATTCAAATCAGAGAAAGTAGGTGTAGATAATTCTGTGGTTCAAAGGTCCACAAAATATGTTGCCAATTTGCAGAAAACAATTATCACAGAGAAAGAATGGGTGTCTCTACCGTATCTTTTCTGCTGAGATTGTATAGTATTACATGTCCAACCACGCATCATAGCAAAATACCAAAATGCCAGGGACCCCGTGGAAAAAAGAAAAGTATTGAGGCTAGTTTAATTGGACAGAATACATCCAACTCCCATTTTGTTAGTTGTCTCTCCTTTTCATGTGGATGCCTCTCCTTTTCATGGGGATGCCTTTTCATCCTCATCCCCTTTTTCTTTTCATGAGGATGCCTCTCCTTTTCATGAGGATGCCGCTCCTTTTCATGAGGATGCCGCTCCTTTTCATGAGGATGCCGCTCCTTTTCATGAGGATGCCTCTCCTTTTCATGAGGATGCCTCTCCTTTTCATGAGGATGCCTCTCCTTTTCATGAGGAGTGCTTTAAACAATGTATGTGTTATTGCAAGGCATCAGAAGATTATTTCCAAAGACCTTTGAAAAAAAAAGTTATATTTGTAGTGGCAACACCCTAACCCTAACCGTAAGTTATATTTGTAGTGGCAACACTCACACCCAAAGTTATATTTATAATGGCAACACCCTAACCTTAACCCTATTTGTAGTGGCAACACCCTAACCCTAAGTTATATTTGTAGTGGCAACACCCTAACCCTAAGTTATATTTGTTGTGGCAACACCCTAACCCTACGTTATATTTGTAGTGGCAACACCCTAACCCTAAGTTATATTTGTAGTGGCAACACCCTAACCCTAACCGTAAGTTATATTTGTAGTGGCAACACCCACACCCTCAGTTATATTTGTAGTGGCAACACCCTAACCCTTACCGTAAGTTGTATTTGTAGTGGCAACACCCTAACCCTTACCGTAAGTTGTATTTGTAGTGGCAACACCCTAACCCTAAGTTATATTTGTAGTGGCAACACCCTAACCCTAAGTTATATTTGTAGTGGCAACACCCTAACCCTATTTATAGTGGCAACACCCTAACCCCAAGTTATATTTGTAGTGGCAACACCCTAACCCTAAGTTATATTTGTAGTGGCAACACCCTAACCCTAAGTTATATTTGTAGTGGCAACACCCTAACCCTATTTGTAGTGGCAACACCCTAACCCTAAGTTATATTTGTAGTGGCAACACCCTAACCCTAAGTTATATTTGTAGTTGCAACACCCTAACCCTAAGTTATATTTGTGGTGGCAACACCCGGACAGAAATCTAAAGGGCTCTAAGCGGAATGCCTTGACTGAGGGTTAACAGCCATGAGGGTGAGAAGTACAATGTAATTAGAATTCAGTGACCACACCAAAAATGATTTTGCAGCTTCAAATTTGTTGAGCAGAGCAGTATATGATTCGGTTTTGGAATGCTGGGCCCATCATAACGTTTAACGCTGGCTATTATTTATGTTTGTGCATAATCTGTTGCAGACAGCACTTGATCAGAGCCCATTTCTGGGCCCACTAAGTTGGGGTTCTGCATATCAATCCATTACAGGCCTCGGTTAGCAAGTGAAACAACCTACTGTCACTCAAAGAAGAAGTAACCATGAGTCAGTAATAAGAAGCAAACACTGCATCCCAGACTGTAGGCTGGGGATATAACGTGCTCTTAAAAAGCATACCCCACAAAGCAAATACATTTTTATCAATATGTATAGGGAGGGAGGAAACTGGAATTCAATAGCCTAGACTTAAAATTCTAATAGATGACTGAATATGACAATGAATATGGCAAGCACGAACATAGGATGCCTGATGTAATTTGAGACATACAGTACAATGCATTGATAATATTTTGGACCTAGTACACACAAATTGTTTACTGTAGGTGTCCTTCAGAAGAAATACAGGGACAGGCTTACCTATGGAAGTGAAGATTTCCGCCTGAATGCCCCACCAGCAGAACAGGGTCAGGGTAAGAGGGGACAGATGTCTCCTCATTGTACTACTATACGAGACCTGCAAGTAATGATGTCAATGAACATAGATGCATAGATGTAGAACATAGATGCATCATATCCGCTCAGATAGTGATAATTCAGACAGGAAAGTTAGTTAAGCAGTCATGCATTTCTCTGCACAAGCTTACACACGATTGGGATTGATCTCTAATCTAGTCAATTCAGAAAGTCAACAAAATTGTTCTTTCTTGACAAAAATAAATTAAATGTAGTGTAAACTTCTTGCTGATTACTCAAAGCAAGCAAAGTTGTGCCTATTAAGCTATAAAAGACCCTCAGACATGTATGTAGATACAAAATTACATGATTTAACTCTGCAGTTTGACTGAGAGAGCTAGGCCTTGTTCAGCGTGTACTATGACTTTAATATACAGGGAGTTACATGCTTAGTTCAGTAAATGCATTTTCAGTGGAACACCGGTGGTAATATATTGGTATTCCGACCGATGCAGATAACATTCGGAATTGGGGTTACAAAGAGTTCACATAGTAACACACCTGGCAACATGCACATATTGTATGCAGCCAACTTCCGGGGGAACAAGGTTCACACAGGTCTGCTTCAGCGTTGCCAGGCGGGCCGGATTCCGACCCCAATAGTCTATTTTTAAGTGTGCGTGGAAAAACTAGTCTTGGGTGGGTTGATTTGTAGATATGGTTGTATAGCAGAAATAAAACGTGGGCAATGGCTTTAAATTTGCATGATATTTCAGATCGATTGGGCTTTTCAGCTTTTCTAATGCATTCATTTTACTGTGGCACTTGCAAGAAAATAGCCGCCACTGCAAGAATTAGAAATCCTGACATGAACTACTACACATTAACTGCATTTTCTGGTATATAGATAGTCTGTCGTGTTACACCACTATTCTTAAGGTTATTGAGACACCATAAGTGTCTCTGGACCCCCCATACCTCAGCCCCTGCCATATTAGTGTGAAAGGGCACAAGGGTCAGTCAGAAAAGTGTTCTTTTGAATCCCAGGAATGTTCTTATAATCTACACCAGGCACAGCCAGAAGAGGATTGGCCACCCCAAGTATGGTTCCCCTCCAGGTTCGTTTGTAAGTTTCATCCATTCTAGGGAGTTTTGTCTCTGCCCCATCAATGTTGATTGTGTATAACTCTGGCAAACGTGGTGTGCATCAACCTGACTCCGCTTCACCTATATGCCCCTGCTTCTACTCTGTCTGTACTCACCAAACACATTTTAAAAAGAATGACAAAAATTTGACTAACACAGGTGACTCATGCATTGTCATACTTTTTCTCTCTTCACACTTTGGGTGGGAATCCAAACCACTACCGGGAGGATCCTAGTGCGAAGGGTTAACCAAGATACACAGAGACATGTTAATCCCCTGCACAGAGACATGTTAATCCCCTGCACAGAGACATGTTAATCCCCTGCACAGAGACATGTTAATCCCCTGCACAGAGACATGTTAATCCCCTGCACAGAGACATGTTAATCCCCTGCACAGAGACATGTTAATCCCCTGCACAGAGACATGTTAATCCCCTGCACAGAGACATGTTA
>JACXGK010004439.1:0-38264 GCA_016801125.1 Novumbra hubbsi
ATAAATGGGCTGGTTATGTCGGTCAACATGTGGTGGTCTGTGGTGACGACTGACTATAAATGGGCTGGTTATGTCGGTCTACATGTGGTGGTCTGTGGTGACGACTGACTATAAATGGGCTAGTTATGTCTGTCAACATGTGGCAGCTTGGTCATGACCAACAGTATGTGCTGCATAGTGTTCTGAAAATTTACTTTGTGTAGAGAAGTCTTGTCTGCTGTAGAAATGTCCAGAGTCCTCAGGAACTGGCAAGGCCATCACAGTGACAACATAACTGGACCCCAAGTTTAATTTGTAGAAAGGGTCCGACCGGTACACCTAATTCACAACACAGTAAACACTGTTAAACGTTGTGGGAAGACCACGCCAGCTCACCTGGATCAATAACAGCAAACCAACCTCATGTTAAACAACTCAATTCCCACTCTGCATTCCCTTTAATTAACTGTCAGTGAAAACACACAGTTTATAGTAACTTGGCACTGTGAGAATGTAGCACAGCGTTTCGTCCACCCCTCTTCGTCAATGCCCTTTAAAAAACAAGTTTAGACAATTTTTTACCGAACCCTGACGCCTACCATTTGGGCGTGTGAGGCAGGAAGTGATAAATTGCTCCGAAAGAGAAATAGCTGACAGGCCATGTGAGATCCTCGTAGGGCCTTGAGTGAGACCTGAAAACCTCTGAGGAAGCCGATCCCTAGATTGAAGCCAGAAGGACAATGCTGAGACTAAGTTTGGAAGGGGGTTATATACAGGAATGCGTGAAAATACAATTCAGATAAATATTTTCCCTAAGCAATATACCGTAACTGAAGGCATTACAGTATGACAGAGGCATCGTTTGATCTTGTATGTTTAGATTGGTGCCCTTTTGGACTGTCATCTATCAACCCTGTTTTTCTTAAAAAGCTGGAACGCTGTGTAAAATGTAAAAGAAAAGAAAAACCGAAGGCACTGATGTGCAAATCATTGAAACCCTATATTCAATAGAAAATAGTACAAAGTCAACATATCAAATGTTGTAACTGAGACATTTTATTGTTCCTTTTTAAATTCATGCTCACTTTGAATATGATGCCAAAGACTGCAGGGCAAATTGTGCCACAATTTAAGAGCAACGTATCGCAACATAAAATCGCAAATAGTTTGGGATCTCATCATCTATGGGACACGATATCATTTATAGATTCATTGAAATGTGTTGCTGGCATCAAAATGGGCAGGTATTTTTCCAAAAACAATAAAATTTCTCAGTCGCAACATTTGATATGTTGTCTTTGAACTATTTTTAGTAAATTATTTGCACATAATTGAATTCTCTTAATTTTTTGTGCATTTTACAGAGTCCCAAATGTTTTGGAAACAGATTAATAGACACACCAAATTACATTATCTTAATAACCATTACATTGGATCTGCCATTACTGTTTTTATAATGCGTATTTCCTATATGTTTGTCCTCACCATACATGCTTGGTTTCCAGGAGACACGAATGTTTTCATATTCAGGATTCTGATCAGCTAGAAACTCAATGGTTACATCTCTAGGAGCATGGACATAATGCTTGCACACAGAGTCTTGGCTAACCATGAAAAAAGAACACGGCATTGGAACACAACCTGTGAAGAAATAAGAAATGTTAATCACTTAAAAATGCATATGGAACACCTTCCTAACAGCTGTCAGGGTATCGTTGGTTAGCATGTGGAGGTCTGTGTGACCCTTCACGGACACGCCTCCCCTGACCACCACTGACCCACGGCCAAACCGGTCATGCTGGATGATATTGCAGGCAGCATAACGTTAACAGACTCTTTCACGTCTGTCACATGTGCTCCTCTCATCTATGAAGAGAACGGGGCGCAAATGCCAGACCTGCCTATTCTGGGGTTCTCTAGCGAATGCCAATGGAGCTGCACAGTGCTGGGCTGTGAGCACAGGTCCCACTAAAGGACATTGGGCCTTAATGCCGCCATTATGGAATCAGAAACATGCAAACCAGTAACCCGCTGGAGGTCATTTTGTAGGGCTCTGGCAGTGCTTTAATTTTCATCGATCAATAAAAAATGTTAGTCGATATATTGTCTTTGTACTATTTGGCAAACAGGGTTGTACATTGTACAAGACATGAATTGCCTACCATGACAGTTTTGTGGCTTTTTTCAAAGTAATCTTTATGCCTTATTTTGGCAGGAAAGTATGAAAATATGGAAGGGAGAGGTTTTGCTGAAAGAGTAGTGGTCTTGACCGCTGGACCAAACAAGCCCATAACTCTTTTAATCTAACCCTCTTAAGCTTTTTATTGTGTTTATGTTTACTTGTACTTACTGTAGCAACACTGCATGCAGAAAATTAAATGAGTAATGCTCAAACAGGAAAGGGAGGCATATACTTTAATTACAACACAATCCAACAGTTTCTAAAAAGTAAAATTTTCTTCTGCAAACCAGACATCCATGCAGCACATCTCGACGTCCTTAATATCCTTAGGGTTTTCGCTTTTGGTCTGCCTTACGTGCCACTCTATTTCAGACTACAGGTATTCAGTTGGATTCATATCCAGCAACACATTTATTTTTGTTGTCTCGCAACTAATTCTGTGTTGATTTTGATGCCTGTTTGGGTCACTGTTTTGTTTAAAGGTCCACCTACGCGCAAGACTGAATCTCCTGGTGGTGGCAAATTACACTTTGTGTTTGATTATTTTTTGCATTCACAGTCACAAATTGTACAAAACGTATCAGGTTAGTTCCGTATTGGTGGGAAAACACTCCAATGTGCTTAATGCTGCAATATAGGTTGGCTACGGGAGTTCGGACCGTAGCAAATGAGATTTGCTAAGCAAACGGGTAGTTCCGAGATACAGAGCGGGTGCTCCTGTCTACCTGCTGAGGCGTTCAATATGTTTGTCTCTATTATATTGAACCAGATAATAAACGTGACTTATTTTGTAACTCCCTGTACATTTTGTTAATGTTGTAAATTACTATTCTGTAGACGTCCCCTTGAGGAAGTCA
The DNA here is from genome assembly GCA_016801125.1 of Novumbra hubbsi. Lineage (NCBI taxonomy): Eukaryota > Metazoa > Chordata > Actinopteri > Esociformes > Umbridae > Novumbra > Novumbra hubbsi. The sequence continues at coordinate 3,019 of JACXGK010004439.1, forward strand.
CTTAACCCTATTCTCGACCGTAAACTGCGCTGTACGAGGGTAGGAAGTGTGGCTCATTTGTGACAGAGTGAGAACCTGTTTAGTTAGACCGTTAAGTCTCCCTTACCTCCAAATGTCGGTACGACGTAGGTCCTTTCAACTTCTTCTCTGGTTATTCTGCAGTATTCGCAGTCAGGTCCTCCCTAGGACGAAGCAGTTCAGAAAAACTTTAAGTAAAGGACGGTGTGAGCGGAGTAACAAGCGGAATTTATTTTCTGGTCGCAAAACTATTAAAACTATTATTGGACAATTTGTGAATAGCGAATAGGTAAACACTTGGAGAGGAGGGGTCCACGTTTGTTATCCTTGCAACAACTATTTTCAGTATATTCTACTTAATACTAAATCCCTGTACATTGTATTCAGAATGAAAAAGAAAATTGAACAGAACACATAAACCGCGGGAGAAAATTAGGATGCCATGGAAACAGCCATGAAACAGAGGACTTCAGAGGACCTCAGGCTCTCAACTGTCAGGTAACTGGTTCAGGTGCACCTGCAGGTGAATAACCGCCAGCGAGCCACCTACCTAAAGTGATTCAGAAATGGCAAAACGACATGACTTCAATCCTAGCTAGTCCAGGCATTCAATTAGGTAGTTAGAAGTGGTTCAGGGTATCGTCGGTCACGGACAACCGCGCCAATACACGGAATTAAAGACACCCGTCCGTGGGTTTGGCGTCTAGAGTAGGGTAATCCTGTTATATTGTTGCCATGTGATTATCCTATTATAATAACAGTTATTATACGACAATCATGTTCCAGTGCTCCGTTAGGACGAAGTGCTCACTTTCCTAATAATAAACCTAACATTACTCTTATCTAAAGTGTTTTGCCTCAGATATAAATGATCTGAAGAGATCAAAATGTTGTAGCTGACAGTATTTCCTAAAAATAAAACCCTCCACTATACTGATACAAGTTGGAACTTGTCAGGTGAGATTTCTTCCCTTTATGCGACAAATGAGCCCAACGTTTTGTGAACAGCGACAATGGAAAGTTTTGAAAACGGAGCCTTGCTTACCTGCAGAACACATTCCAGACTGCAGTTCTGAGGCGATACAGCCATTAGGTCCTCATGGGCAGACAGGTACTGACTCAACGTCAGGACGTGGAACACAATTAGCTGTCCTCTCCCCATCCCGACGACACGCATGGCAATTTCCAAAACTCAAAAGTATCCGGATCTCTTAATCCAACTGTACACAAACGTATATATATATATCTGTGTGTGTTTTCTGCCGTTGTGGTAGGTTCGTCCTAGACGGTTTAAATAATGCTCTTCGTGCACTTTTCAGGGTGTGTGCGGGAGAGACAATCCTGTTGAGACGCGGTGTTGCGTGCACGTTAAAACGTAATGCAATTATGTGCCAATAATTTATCCAGATATTTAATTGGAATTAAATTTATTAAATGTATTTATTTATTTTTTACCACTTGTGTTTACTGTCATGCACCAATACACCATAGACAATTCCTTGTATGGGTAAACCTACGTAGCAAACGAGAAGATTCTTATTTTGACAACATATCAAATATATGCGAAATGTACTTGTTTTTGGAAATATACGTGCCCACTTTGAATATGATGGCAACAACACGTTGAGACATGGCCATGCTAACCACCGTGGGCCATCACCTCTTTTAAAAACACTGTAAGCTTTTGGATATGGTGAAATGTTTCCCGTTCCCGCTTGATATAGGATTTCAGCTGCAGCACAGTTCGGTGAGTCCTTTTTGTGGTATTTTTCGTTTGCGGCAAATGTTTTCAATGGCAGTTCTGGACTGCCAATGTTGATTTGTCCCACCACAGGATCGTTTTATACTTCGCCTTAAATAACCTGGATCGTGTTTATACACAGCTCAAAATGAAGGCAACAATTAATCACATCGGGTCTCGATGGAGGTAAAATATTAGAGGTCAAAATCCTTTCTCTAAATGTTGTAATTCGTGGAAAACAAAATGACGTAACAACGGTGAATGGAAAACAGAATCATTCATTCAGAATCATCAGAAACAGCCAAGCAATTGTAGGCTGGAAACACATGGAAAAAGGATGTGAACAATTGAAGAACAACAGAACTTCAGAACATCAGATGAGTAGAACACAGAAAGGAGAAAGAAAAGGACAAGAAAGGAGAACAGTATTTAGAACAAAAGGAAAAGCTACATGAACAATGTTTGACCTGTCTCTTGACTTCAGTAAATAATTTTACTCAAAGAAGAAAACATTTGGGAATACTGAACTTTCTTTTGTCTGCGTAAAGCCAGTGTTAAAGCTGCTTCAGTGGCATTTTATGGACTTACAACTTTGGTATAGGTCAATGGAACACCGCTACACAGCTGTTGGACCTTGCCTGAATTTCATAACAGCATCTCCTAACAGATGTCCCCCACATACATGCACTCCAGAGAACCTCTGGACATTCCCCTGATGAGACAGCGGATGGTGTCCTCACTGATGGATCAGGTCATCAGTGAACTTATGAAGGTTCTCAATTGGATAAGTGGTCCCTTAACTTTTCTGAGCAGCGTACACGGTAGTTTTAACTTGCATTTGTCGATGCAGCAACTTACTGTGTTCATAGTGGTTTTCAGAAGCGTTCCTGAGCCCATGTAGTGATGTCCACTGCATAATCATATGTTTTTAACGCAGTGCTGTCTGAGGGCCTGAAGATCAAGGCCACCAATTGGTTTTCAGCCTCGTTCCTTACATGAAGAGATTTCTCAGGATTCTTTGAACCTTTATGACATATGTTCCATAGATGATGATAGCCCCAAACACTTTGCAAATTTGAGATAGGTTATTCTTAAATTGTTGCTCTATTTTCCATGCGGCAATACATGACAGACTCATCCTATCTGGAACGATCTTTTAATATCCTCACGTTACTGACCTGATGCCAGTTTACCTAATTTGTTGTGATATTCCACCAAGTTTAGTTTTTTTAACGTCACACAACCTTGCCAGTCTTTTGTAAAACATTTTTTTAAATGTGTTACAGGCATAAAATTCAAAGAGGGAATATATTTATTTTCAAGAAACAATAAATGTTTCTATGTTTCAACATTTAATATGTTGTCTTTGTACTATTTTCTATTAAATATAGGGTTTGAAAATAAGGTTTTACATGATTTGCACATCATTGCATTTTGTTTTTCTAGACTTTATTAACAGCGTCCCAAATTTTCTAGAAAGCGTGTTGTACAATAAACAAGCCAATCATGTCAAGTTGACAACAAATGTTTTTGTTGTATTTAAAAAACAGGATCACATTTTCACAGAAAAGAAAGTGGAATATTTACTAAGGTTTATCGTAGGGGGGAAAAAAACACAATGGCTTCTGAGACAACAACAATTTATGTAATTGAAATAAAATGTTCAGGAGTAACAATGACGAGTAAAGTAATGTGTTAAAGCAAAGACGGGTTGTTAATGTAGAAGTAAAATCCTTTAATACATTAACAGTAAAACAATGCTGACATAAAAATGTGTGTCCAGAATAATACGGAAGGCGGTATTTTCACCGGATCTGAAAAACAAGAAATGTGTTAATAAAATCTGCATAATTATCTGCATAATTAGCATATGTACATCACATCAAAGTGTCCTCAAGTAGTCCCCCCCATGTCTTTGATAAATGTGAACAGGCCCATGCAATGCCTTTAAACACTGAAAAGTAGTCCCCCCCATGTCTTTGATAAATGTGAACAGGCCCATGCAATGCCTTTAAACACTGAAAAGTAGTCCCCCCCCATGTCTTTGATAAATGTGAACAGGCCCAATGCCTTTAAACACTGAAAAGCACAACATCCTAAAGAGCATGGGACCTTCCCCACATACCATGACACAAAATGAAAACAGAATTTTTATTAGGAGTTTTTGCCACAGATAACGCCAGCTGGTATTCTCTGTCGAGTGCTACTGGTTCTTAATGACTAGTACATGGCTCCTTAATGTTTTGCTGTTATATAATGAACAAGGTCTTGTTACGAGTAACCTTTACTGTAAAGGTACCAAAACGGGATGTATTGCGATTTTCACCACTCTTGTATTGCAAAATATATATATATGAAAACTCAACATCCTTGTTTCTACTACTTGATTGGAGTCCACCTGTGGTAAATTATGTTGAATTCCAAAAAAGCTGGTCGTCCATGTAAGACAAATGCACGAGAAGACAGGATAATGCATAGAGTATCAATGGGGAGTAAGTACACCACTGCGGCTGGAATTACTCGCCAGTTCAGTGCTGAACAGGGTAAGGATCGGTCTCTGCATACAGTCTGGTTGTTTAAGAGAATTCCGACTGAAAGCCCACTCTGCAATGACCACGCCATTCACCAGAAAAGAATCAAAAGACCTAGACTAGCTTTTGCCGAGGAGCATGTCGTGATGGACAGAAAAGAACTGGTCCCAAGTTCACTTTAGTGATGAGAGCAAGTTTCATTTATTTGGATCAGATGGGAAACATTATGTTTGACGTCAAACTGAACCCAAAGTGCGTAAAGTAGTCAGTAAGAGGCGGGGGGGGGCATTGAGGTTTGGGGGCTATTTTCTGCAGCAGGAGTTAGGTCCCTTCTCATACTACATGGCCTCCTTTGGCAACATGCGGTTCTTTACCTGCCGCTTGTCACATTGCACAACGGGCAAAGCAGTTCCATGAATGTAAGAACTTAGAAATCATGAAAGGCCCAGAGTCCTGATCTAAACCATATTGAAAATCTCTGGAAAATCCTTGGCCACCAATATATGGCTAAGAAACCAAATGACCCAAAACCCAAGCATACAATGGTTGCTGTTCACTAGTTTTAAGGTTTTTACTGAAATGCCTTGGTTATTTTAGAAAACATGCAATTAGAAGTAGTATAACCACAGCTAATGTTCTTTAAACCTTTGAGCAATGACGTTTAAAATTATTTCGGTAAAAAATAAATCTTGTGTTTATGCATGTTCCCTAATTTTGATCTCCAGTGTATATACATAAACTCGCAATACAAGAATCATGAAAATCTTATACACACACTGTACATATATATGCGTATGTTGACATGAGTTGTTAAGGACCAATAACACTGGGGTATGTTGACAGTGAACATAATTGCACTGCTGATATTTTCCTTTTGAAATTACGTTTTTCAAAAATAATGACATACACCCGTAGTCCCTGCGACGATGTGTTGGATATTCAAACCCGAGTGTTCTTATTTTCTAACTCTGATGAAGAACCTGATTACACAATGCTGGGAATTGTACTACCCAGCTGTGGGGACATCCCAGGTTTATTTAACCAGAAATCAAGTAAAACCCCTTAAATTGCAAACAGGACAGATTTACGTGACTTCTAAAGGGGGTGACTAATCCTCCAATTAACTGTAATCCATCTCAGAAAATAGCAGGTTTATTTCACTTATACATTATGTACTTATTTGTGTAGATCTGCAGCAAGAACCAATTAAATGCCTTTTCACTTCATATTCTAAGACAATAAAATGTAAAATTGTCCCAGGCAGTGAATATATTAAGATGAGCCACTGTAAATCAGAATCCACCAGGCAATAAATTCCATCTATCCCACGATGCTACATTCTTTTGACGGTTTATATGCATTGATGTTCGACTGGCCACAACACAAAGTGCTCTGGATTGCCCGATTTGAGAATGGGATTCTGGCCCAAGCGCCTCCATTAACACAACTAGTTCCATAGTAAACCTACAATGCCGTTCAGATAGCCGGACAAAATTACGATGGGGAAGCCATTGCATTAACTGTGGCGTAGATGCTGGAGGTGTGTTATGGTGAAGGAGATACTGACTGTGTATTTGTCCCACTTCTTCTCCGGGTCGTAGGGCTCCCAGCGACTGGCCGGGAAGATGTGTTTGTTCTTCTCATACCAGCTCCTCAGGACCACTTTACCGGCGTGAGACTGTGATCCACCAAGGAGAAACAGCAGTGTTAAAGCTGCACCAACAAACACCTTTCATTTGAAAACGTGCCGAATGCACTTGGGAGGGGGAGCTGGGAAACCTTGTTTTTGGTTAGTAAGTGAAACAAGTGATGCAGGACTGTTTGGAAATAACAAGTATCCTAACCTCATCTTTCTCCACAGTGGCGTCGTTCACCAAACGGATGTCATCGTGGACGTCAAAGCTAAAAAGTGGCCCTGCGGGTTCAAAAACAGGAAATAAAGAATCCGAAGAGTTTACACATAATTAGACCTTCCATTCTAGACGACGTCCGAAGTTTCCACATACTGACCAGATTTGCCACGGGCTTTAGTCACGATAAAGTCGTAAAAGCTGTGATGCTAAGAATGAAAACAAACCTTCATGAATCATCTTGAGATCAACAAACACGCTAAATCATGTGTAATGGTGTTCAGATGAACGCAGCAGTCCTGATGCACTCACATGTGGGATAATTAGATCCTCTTTGATGTACATCAATTGTTCAACTCCAGCAGCCCTGTGGGGAACATACAACATCTGAGAGGCTTTCCTTTGGGAAAAAAACGTTGTTGTCCCTCGTAATGGTCAAATCAAACAATTAATTTGAAGTGGATCCATTGGGCCCTTTGGCGAAATGTAAACCCTCGAAACACCTTTCCTGTAGTGAATTTCCAGTTGTCTTGATGTCAGAACATACAAGTGAATAACTAATGGTAGTTGAGAAAGTACACTAAGCCGATGAGACACAAGTACAGACTGTAACCACTTATTTTTTATGTTAAGGCATATATGTCTTACCAAATAAAAACAACAACTTATTCAGAGTTCTACCCCTACAATCAACCCGCAAAGACATCTGCACATTTAGGGTTACAATCTGGAAAAGGAATACAGAGGACGGCAGCCAGTACGTGAGAACTATCCATATGTATACTATTACTGCAGTACTGAACAAAGCTGGGCCATATTGAAAGGCAAGGTTTAGGGCACATCCAGATTTTGGCAGATGGTATGTGGATGACAGCTGAAAAGCCGGAAAAGGTCAACTCAACAGATGTGACCAAATTTCAAAACAAGTACAAACAATGGTATCTGAGAACACCTCCCCAGCTCAAAGCATGACAATGGCATGTCGTTGGAATCATTGTCAGGGACTGGGAAACCTGTCAGAACATATCTGACATATCCTAGAGAAAACCCTGCATCAGTCTGCAAGAGACCTTTGACTGTAGCAGAGTGCTTCAGCCTTTCAGTGGTTCACAATGATCCTAAACCCACAGCCAAGGCTATAACAGAACAAAGAACCCAGTCTACAGCACAAAAAAGAACCCAGTCTACTGCACAAAAAAGAACCCAGTCTACAACACAACAAAGAACCCAGTCTACAACACAACAAAGAGCCAAGGCTACACCACAACAAAGAACCCAGTCTACACCACAACAAAGAACCCAGTCTACACCACAACAAATAACCCAGTCTACACCACAACAAATAACCCAGTCTACAACACAACAAATAACCCAGTCTACACCACAACAAATAACCCAGTCTACAACACAAAGAGCCAAGGCTACACCACAACAAAGAGCCAAGGCTACAACAGAATAAAGAGCCAAGGTTACAACAGAACAAAGAGTCAAAGCTACAACAGAATAAAGAGCCAAAGCTACAACAGAATAAAGAGCCAAAGCTACAAAAGAATAAAGAGCCAGAGCTACAACAGAATAAAGAGCCAGAGCTACAACAGAATAAAGAGCCAAGGCTACAACAGAACAAAAAGCCAAGGCTACAACAGAACCAAGAGCCAAGGCTCTAACAGAACAAAGAACCCAGTCTACAGCACAAAAAAGAACCCAGTCTACAGCACAAAAAAGAACCCAGTCTACAACACAACAAAGAACCCAGTCTACAACACAACAAAGAGCCAAGGCTACACCACAACAAAGAACCCAGTCTACACCACAACAAATAACCCAGTCTACACCACAACAAATAACCCAGTCTACAACACAACAAATAACCCAGTCTACAACACAACAAATAACCCAGTCTACAACACAACAAATAACCCAGTCTACAACACAAAGAGCCAAGGCTACACCACAACAAAGAGCCAAGGCTACAACAGAATAAAGAGCCAAGGTTACAACAGAACAAAGAGTCAAAGCTACAACAGAACAAAGGTCCAAGGCTACAACAGAACAGAGAGCCAAGGCTACAACAGAACAGAGAGCCAAAGCTACAACAGAACAAAGAGCCAAGGCTACAACAGAACAAAGAGCCAAGGCTACAACAGAACAAAGAGCCAAGGCTACAACAGAACAAAGAGCCAAGGCTACAACAGAACAGAGAGCCAAAGCTACAACAGAACAGAGAGCCAAGGCCACAACAGAATAAAGAGCCAAAGCTACAACAGATCAAAGGACACAACAGTACAAAGATCTCAGTGTCCTAGAATGGCTCAGTCAAAGCCAAACAACAGACCTCAAGTGCTGTTGATAACAAATGCAGTCCATCCAACTTCAGAGCTTTAGCAACTGTTTAGCTCCACCTAAATCATCAGAAACAGATGTGCTAAGCTGGTACTTTCTGCCAAAGGTGGTTATATTGACTAAGGGGGTTGATTAGATTTAATGTAAAACAAATGGCTGGGTATGGTGTTAATCAAAAATAATCCTAATTCAATCAATTTCCATTCCAGATTTTCCACAAAATGTGGAAAAAACCCTTGGGGAGTGAATACTTATTTGATCCATTGTAACATTACTGAACAGGACCAGTGAAGTGAAAACAAATGGTTGACATTAGGTCACAAGGAGCCTAGTTGTGAATGACCTACAACATTTTGTGAATCTGTGAGCCGCCAAATTGATGTAAAAGGTGTAGGGCAATTGTGTGTCATACCTTTTAAACAGTAATGGACAAGAATCAAGAGTGGAAAAGGGGCTACATAAACCAGGCTTTGAAAAGAAATAGGTACCATGGACTTTGATCCGAAGACAGAAATAACCCAACGGAATCACTTGACGAGGCTGAAGTGTAGTTTGCAACTCTCCTCACTCTATGTGTAACTCACGGTTAGTTCCTTAATTGGTTAGATACTCAAACGGCTAGTCAGTGAATGGGTAAAGTAAGGGTTAAGGTACAGTTGTGACAACAAGCCATACCCAAGGTTCACCCGAGAGCAAGAGGCAAGCTCCGCAATCAACACTGAATCAGAAATCCATAATTGCTGCCTCCAGGCCTAGATTCATGACAACAAGCTGATACCTGCTGGGAAACTCGAAGAGCTGTGAGAGACAGACTATATGAAAAAATACTTTCCTACAGGTATCACTCAAGGGAACATGGCTGAATTACTTCTACTGCTGGTATTTACACACGTTTGATTGAAATGAAAATATGTAAACCAAGCGATTTTGATTGATTACCTACACTACTCCGTGCTTATTTTCTGTTGAACATAAATCGGGTGAACTTTTTTGCGTTTTAGCCAGGAAATTAGGGTTTCTGCTGGTCCTTCTGCTTGTGCTTTACGTGAGATGATCTTGTGACTTGTGATTGCTTGTTTTCTATTTATTAAAAGAGAATGATAAAAGATGTTGACCAATAATAAAATAGAAAAAAATTAAACATTTTTGGGTGCTATCAAAATCATTTCAGGTTATATAACTCAATTAATTAATGAAGATATGACATGGACATTTCCTTATATTACATTGCATTAATGCATACACACATAGTGGCCCTTTGAATTCAATGCTGCTATTATTGTGCAATAACATTCAGGTTCTTAAACAAGTACACTGAGAAGGCTGGACTGGCTGGTCCCAAGTTGGCCAAACAGAACCTGTGTGATGATTAATCAGATGCAGCTGATTGGCCTGTGTGTGTCTGGTATACTCCATTCCCAGAGCAGTCAAGAACTGCACTGTTCTGCTCTCTTCAAAAAAAATATCCAGTCCACTAGTACTAGTCCGATTTTAGTCAAAAGATAATGTGTGTTAGTTTTATTAAACTGAAGAGAAAAAAATGTATCCATAGTTTATAGGGTTCTAAGTTATAAAAGTTTTTGATTCCTCTGGTTGGGGGAAATCCGTCACATATTTTTTTAAATAGTTTATTTATATTCATATTTTAAGCTTCTCATACAAATATATGTAGACAAGTGCTTATGCAATATTTCTGGTTACTATTTTAAACAAGGTCTAGAAAAATGCAATAACATCAATGAGTATTGGCTGCAGTTGGGGTTTAATCCAGGCCAGTGCTGTTTTCAGTGCATTTGCCTCTTACCTGAGCTCACTGAAGTCTTTCCTGAGGACCTCTAGTGCCTTCTGAAGGAACTGCTGCATAGTGTTGCCTTTCTTCATCTGTAGAAAACCCACAGTTAGGAACACACTGAAACCCACAGTTAGGAACACACTGAAACCCACAGTTAGGAACACACTGAAACCCAATTAGGAACACACTGAAACACGCTATAGTTGAAAAAGGCAATGAGATTCAGCCGTGGGACAATTCCTGATAGAGCACATGGGACCTGGCTCTGGTGTTGTAGTGTGATACAGGGCACCGGGTTAAATATGTAATTTAACAACATTGAGCAACCAGTTCCCTCCCACAGTACCTTGACTGTCTTACGATGTCCCGATCCATCCCAGTAGGAGAAGGTGATCTCTATTTCTTCACCTGCAGGGAAGACAAATGAGCGTTGGTACCAGTATCACCACTGTCACGGCAAGGCGGTTATTAGTAGTAGAGAAATGACTAATGGCATCGTTGCCATAAGCCCGGGAGCAACATAAAAGCCCACTGGGGATATTTATGTGTAACTGTAAATGCTAATTTACTGCCTCACTTACTCTTGATCTTTTCCTGCTTTGCCTCCCACTCTTGACGCAGTTCCTCTCGAAGACGATTCTCCTCCTCCTTAACTCGCGCACAGTGAACACACACACACATTTTAAACCTTACTCAGTAAACTCCCTGTACTGGATATGAGTCCAAACTAGGCTCCACATGATGTGTCCATTACAAGTATGTGAGAGGTTCTATTGGCAGGACGTGAATGTGCCGGTGTGAGGGTCACCTCTCTGTCCCGGTCCGGCAGGAAGCTGGTGTCCACATCTGGGTTCTTCCCAAGCTTCTTCTTCTTTGCCGGGAAGTCTTTGTAAAGTAAGAGAGTCAGTGTTCATGGAGGCCAGTTGTTTTTAGACAGGAGTAGACATGAGATGCGCGCATACAAACAGCTGAGCATCACTCACAGTCTTCCTCGTCCTCCTCTTCCTCATCCTCCGTCTCCTCCCTCTCGTCCTCGCCCTCATCTTCTTCATCATCCGGGTTAAAGGATAAACTGGCAATCTTTCTCTTCTGCTCCTCTTTCCTCTTCTTCTCCTTCTGCTTCTCCAGCTTCCTGAAGGTAGAGGAGGAGGCACAGGTGAGGAGGAGGCACAGGTGAGACATTGACCATGGCTTCCGAGAGATGATGTACACAACCTGCGATCAGTGGGATAACCTAACGGGATAGCGACTCACAACATCAACTCCTTTGACTGTTCCTTTTTGGCCAGTTGCTTTTCACGCTCTTTCACAAGGGCCTCTTGTCTGGCCTTCATGTCATTCAGTGTCACCAGGCCTTAAAAAGGAGCACAGTATTGGAGCAGGATTGTTTTCCATCACAACCGCGTGTTCAGAAATCTCAAAGAACTGCTGTATTTGACATGGGAAAGGTCATTTCTAATTAGGTTGTAAGTAATTTCTAAACTTACCAACGGTGCTGGATTTGAGCTCTGCCTCCACTGCATCATAATGCGCAGAGAACTTCTTGTCAATATTTGATTTGACCATGTTATCCTGCAGGAGGTATTTTTGACAGGAAAAGAGAGAACACAGTGTCAACATGAGTTGACTGCAACATCACAGCGCAGTCCAATAACTAGGACTAAGTCTGCTTTTCGTTTGACGACATTCAATAAGACAAGACAGTAAATATGCAAGTAAATGATCCAACTAACAAATAGCTGACCTGAGCAATTTTCTCCTTTAGCTGAGAAAGTTGTTCCCTTTCTTTTTCACGCTTCTTTATCAGCTGCATGGCTCTTCCAGCCTCGCTCGCGGCTCCCTTGTACTGCGCCATAACGAGACCTTTGATATTCAAAGAATTATCTGAAAGAAATATCCAACTGCTACAGTAACATACAGTTTCCAAACTTCAGCACTGTTTAAAAAAAGTGAAGATCTGCATATAGGGAAATACTTTAGTAGATGTTGAGGAATCTCCGCATCATAACAAACACCCGAAAATGGTCTCAGTGAATTGCATTCTGGGCAATGTGTGACTTTTTACAAAGTCCGTGCTACTTCCGGAAGCATTTCAATATTTCAAAATAAAGTGCTGTGACAAATCGGTTCCCTGCATATCCTGCTGCATTGAACCTACTGATGGTGACCACAAAGCAATTTTGACATGATGCTCACCGTATCTCACGCTGGAATTATTATATTATTTGCTTGGCTGTCTCCATGTTACGCTCTCTATTTTCATATTGGAGAGACTGAGAAAAAATGCTTCATAGAGGAAATTCCCGATGAGACAATGGTTATTGGTAAGTTATACATCTAGCGTTAGCTGTAGCTAACCTTAGCAGTTTCTACTCAATGGGCTATAATGATTCAACCGGTCATTTAGCAACACAATCTTTAATTTCCTTAGCTACGGGTGTTAATTTTATAGTAGGAAAATAGCTCATTCTTCTTTATAATGTTTTCTTGTCCGCTACAAAATATGGAATGATGATGATTACTAGTGGCATTTCATTGTATTTGTGGATGTATATCATGCCCTCGATTGAGGCTACATGGAACCGCCTTTAATTAATCCTTGCATGCTGTTTCTTTGTTATTAGGGAAATATAGGACCCAGCTGTGGGACAAGCAGACTGGATCTTTCCTCCCAGCCACGCCTGGCCTCGGAATGCATGTGGAGATCAAGGATCCGGACACAAAGGTTAGTCCACCACTAAGACTGGATCCCCGATATAAAGTGTACCAGGACCTCAAATGTTTAGCCAAAACATTGTGTGTGTATAGTAAACACATTGTACATCACCAATGTGACTCTTCTACGGTCGGTTCTAGATCATCCTGTCCCGTCAGTATGGATCTGATGGGCGTTTCACATTCACTTCACACACGCCAGGCGAGCATCAGATCTGCCTGCACTCCAACTCAACCAAGATGGTTCTCTTTGCTGGAGGCAAACTGGTAGGAGTTCCATGTGTTGTTCAGGATTTTCTCATGAAGTGTTAGATACACATCTGTAGCCTGGGACCAGGTCTGTGTTTTTTGTTGTTGCACACCTGTGTGGTAAAGGTGATGGTTCATCATGACTTGGTGTGTAATGGAATCTTTATCAAAATAGGTTCTGTATTTCTGGCCAATAAATGTTCCGGGATTTCAGATGTGTAAAATGTACAAAGTATAAGTACTCTGCTGAGTTCACCAGTTTAGGGACGTTTGCAATTAAGATCTAAATTACTCGTTAATGGGAGTTCATAATTAACCACTGGGTAATACACTGAAAATGAGGAATTGTCAATTTAGGTGACTGGTTTGCTTACAAACGAATTTTACCATGTAGTTTCAGTCTATATTTCCAGAACTGGTGAACACAGCCGAGTACTCTTACTTTGTACATCTCTGTGGGATGCTAACCGTGTGTTTCACCTTGTAGAGAGTGCACCTGGACATTCAGGTTGGTGAGCATACCAACAACTATCCCGAAATCGCAGCAAAAGACAAGCTCACAGAGCTGCAGTTAAGAGCTCGACAGTTATTAGACCAAGTAGAACAAATTCAGAAGGAGCAAAACTATCAGCGGGTGAGTTCAGATAAATAATACAGCTGTTATCTTTTGATATATTAATTTAAAAAATAATTACGCCACAGCATTGTGACGATCAACGTCGAAACCGTTGAACAAGCTCAGTTATGCAAAGCTGCGCTGCGGAAAAGGAAACGGCTTTTCTTTCAGTAATTACGGGTCTCATTGCAGTATCGCGAGGAGCGTTTCCGCATGACGAGCGAGAGCACCAATCAGCGGGTGCTGTGGTGGTCCATTGCTCAGACGGTCATCCTCATCATCACTGGAATCTGGCAGATGAAGCACCTCAAGAGCTTCTTCGAGGCAAAGAAGTTGGTGTGATGCCCCGCAGGATTACGCGGCAGATGGGAAGTGACACACGTACAGCGGGTCCTAGTGGACAGACATGGTATTGTTGTGACAAGTAGACTCCTAAACCAGGGAAGAAAAAGGATTGAGACCATCCAGTGTGCTTCTCTATAGTACACCATACATTTTTTCTTTAATTATTTCCTAACAGTAAGCTACTCCTAATTGTCAGAATCTTTGTCTTGTTTTGTATGAACATGTTTTGGACTGTACATAAAAAGGGACACATGTTCCTAAGTTAACAAACTACATTTTGTTTTACTTGGGACTAAGCAGTTACTGATAAAGCTCATTAATATTTTGCATACATTTCATCTTTCTGTATACTGTGTAATCTTTTAAGCTTATTTTAAGATTTAATGTTTAATATACAACTATCTAACTAATATTAACAGGTCAGTGACAACCTGTTAATTTCCCCAAAACATTTGGCAAGTCCTTCAACTGCTGAAGAGTTCTATCGTTCCAGAAAACAGGGCTTTTTACAGGGCACTATATATTATCACACGATTGGGCTCCCTTCCCCGTTGACTTGAATGGGTGAGTCCTGATGTTTGACTGGTACTGTAAGTTCTCTACAGGTTGGTCAAGTCTGCTCTTATTTTTTTTTAAACAACAAATCATTGAAACAATTGCTTATTACATTTTAATGTTATAAAAAATTAACAGTTTTGTTGAAATACTCAAGACCGGTTCAAAGCTGATGATGATGATTCTAGTTAGGATCCTGATGGGAGTAAGGTAGTTGAAGTAGAATGAATGATACCAACTGTGGAGTCCCCAGGAACTGAAACATTGGGTTTTGTGGGAACACAACCTAGATTCTGCTTCCTCTCTAAACTAGATGTGGACCTGTACTCTCCCATTTCTTGATACTTCAGGTCAATATTAAGGTACGCATTTACACGTAGGTCTTAATTTGTTAGTATGACGTTTATTTTATGGCTGTAATTTTAATAAACTTTCAAAATGAAAATGCAGTTTTGTTTGTTTATGGTATATGCAGTTGCATTCTCTGAACAGGGGAGAAAACAAATTCTTTAAATAACTGTTTGCGTTCCAGTCTCCTCGGCCCAGTATCAACTCAACCTTGTGGCTTGTGTTCATATGTTGCCATTTTATTTTACATTTCAACCTTAATGGTTGTGGGCTTCATCACATCAAATTTAAAGGATGTAACAATCGATTTCCTTTGGCAAAGGTTCACGCTTTATAGGTTCACTCTTTATAGGTTCACTCTTTATAGGTTCACTCTTTATAGGTTCACTCTTTATAGGTTCACTCTTTATAGGTTCACTCTTTATAGGTTCACTCTTCATAGGTTCACTCTTCATAGGTTCACTCTTCATAGGTTCACTCTTCATAGGTTCACTCTTCATAGGTTCACTCTTCATAGGTTCACTCTTCATAGGTTCACTTTCTCCCAACAAGCCAATACATCATTCAGACCAGAACTATGGACGGGTAACAACACTGCAATAGAATGCCGTCCTGCGTCATTGTATATGAAGTATGCAGAGTATTTGACACTGTAAGAAACCAAATAGAAGATGGACAGAATATATATAATTATAAAGGGAAAATTGTGTTTAATAAAGTATCTTGCACATGTTCGGGAGCCGGCATTATACCACTAAGATACATGATCTAGGATTTTGAAAGTGGTTAAGAGTTCCATAGTGGCAATGTGTCGGTTGTAAATATGGACTAAATTATTAAATCAATAAAGGCTTTGCTAGAGCAGAAATAAACTCAATCTCTACTTGACTCTGACCTACGCGTTGGTGTTAAACAATAGTAATTATTTTAAGATTGGTACCGGACTTAATTGTGGGATATGGAGATGTTTACTGAATATCCAATATCATACACTGATTTCGGTCTGTCTATGACTCATGTGAGAAGTAGCAAAATCTGTCAACTTTTTGATTGAATGACATTCCAAAATACTAATACGAATGTGCCATAGAAATCAATTGAATTGCTTCTTGAAAAGCCAATAGCATCATTAAGATATAACCATACAAATGCAAATACAAGTTGTTTTTGTTCTCCGGAAACAAAAAATCTCCAAACAATATATTCCCTTTTAGAGTTAAGGAAGAGAAAATGTCACTTTTCTGCCACCGTGAGGCGCTCCATCTTTTTAGCTGCCTCTTCTGTCGGAACCTTTGACTTCTTCTCTGGGCTCGGAGTGGGAGTGTTAGGATAGTCCCGATTACCAAAAATCGTACTGCCCACTCGCACGTTCGTGGAACCCACCTCAATCTAAAGGAAGAGCGTCATAGAAAGTTACAAGGAATACAGTTGGCTTGAGCCTTGGAGGAGTAATGGATACGCTTGCTTGTGTTCAGAAGAGCACATCATCCTTTTTCTTTTTAAAACACTCAGAACGTACCGCGTGTTCAAAGTCCATGGACATGCCCATGCTGAGCTCTACGTTCTCCAGAGGGATCTGCAGACTGTCACACACTTCCTGTCGTTGACTCAGCAAAGCCTGGTTAAAAAAGCACAGCCGACGAGTCACTTCTACACACACATACCTCCAATATTAACATGAAGTTGGGGTAATCGCAACTGCAAAAAATAATGACGTAATTCATACACACCTGAAAATCCGGGTTAGGGCCATCGGCGAGGTCATAGCCGTGGCGCCCGATGGTCATGAGCCCAGAGAAGTGAAGGGCGGAGCATTTGGTTAGGATGTGTTTCACCGTGTTCACCGTCTCTCCAGGAGGCAGTCCATATTTACCTGGGGGACAACATTGGAACGCTTTTGTTGTTTACAATAATAGCAGTGATGTAACTGTTTGTGCCTTTCCGGGCCCTATAAAACAGTCGAAGCATTTACACGGTAAAGGGGGAAAACCATTATTAAAACCATTGTTACCGTTCACTGTTATAGCAAAATGTAAATGAATTAGTAGCTGAACTGGTCCTTAACACTAGGGACATTTTTAACCCAGAATACACTGACGTAGAGGCCTCTTTAACATTTGAGTCCTTCTTGAAATTAATATCATAAATTATTTTAAGTGTGTGCGTGCACCTACTTTCCTCTCCACTGGTGTTGATCTGCACCATGATCTTTAGCTTCCGGGAGCTAGCTGCTCTCAGCCGCTGCCAGGAGCTGTTTACTCTGTCGGCCAACTTGAGAGAGTCGACCGTTTCCACCATGAACAAGTTCGGCACACCTGTGGGTTTGGGGGGTTGCAGAGTTTAACACTGCTTCATTTTGGGGTGGGTCCTGACAGAACATGGCAACCTCTCCGTTTTGGACACTTCTCCGTTTTGGACATTTCTTGTGCACATGACCCAGCTCAAAATTAATGTCTTTGTTGCACTAATATAAAACATGGCAATTACTTTTAAATACATAAATTACTTTGTGACATGCTTACTTACCCAAAAGTTTGTTGACATTTCCCTTCTGTAGATGGCCAATAAAATGCCACTCGATTTCTGGGCATGATTCTAAAATCTAGAGGAAAATAAGATTTTTATTTTAAGTGTTAGACATTGTGCTTTTTTTGTTAATCAGATAAAGAATAATGTAACAACGCCTTTGAACAAACCTGAGGATTTGAAGCTTTATCCACAAGTTCATTAACCTGAAAGTCAGGGATACAATTAAGAAGTATAGCGACTCCACACATGATAATAACTCTACAAATGTTTTTGTGTGTACCTGTGCAATATTTGCCCATCAGATACACATATTCTAACTGAATCTTTGCCATGCCATACCAACTGAGTTGAAGTGGACCAGCAAAAAACAGTACAGTACTTACATAGTTTTCACCAAAGTTACGGTGTCCATTTCGATATGCCTCTATCACCATATCCGGTGGTTTTGTCTTACTGACGGCTACCAGACGGGGCGGTACCGCTGGTAACGTCTGAGACCGGACAAATGAGACAAAAAAGGGCAAGCAAATATTATATTTTTATGATTGATGGAGGGCTGCCGAAATGGCAGCCCATCCGGCAGGTTCTTCCATGTCAGCAGAGAAACTCTAAAGCTCTGTTAGAGCGTCCATAGGGTTCTTGGTCACCTCTCTGACCAAGGCATTTGTACAATTACTTTGTTTGGCCAGACAGCCAGCCAGCACTAGGACTAATCTTACTTTTATTTAACCAGGGAGACACATTGAGATCTAGGTCTCATTTATAATTATGCCCTAAGACAATTGTACCCTGGGTAGTTTCCCAATTATGGAGTTTACAATGCTTTAGCAATTTGTATATTTTTTTTATAATTCTTGTTCCCCTAAAATTGTATTTTTTGCAGTGAATACGCTACATTATAGCTACATGCAACATGTATAGCTACATGCAAGCCCTATATACAGTACTCGACAGTACTTGACGACAGCTAAACAATCATTTATGTGAATAGCATAACAAACTACTGCTTTGATACAAAGTAGCTTACGCTGATCGGAAAGGTTGGACAATTAACGTACCCTTGCCCAGGGGTTTCGTGGGCTGTCAATTTTCTAACTCAATTTCAGACTTGTTTTTGCACCGTTCCATCAACAATCGCATGAATAATTGCCTGTCAAAAACCATAGTATGTTTTTATAGAAAATTAGGAATTATGGCAAGTAGCAAACTAATGCTTGTTAACATTATAAGCCTACTTTTCTTGCTACAATGCACGCAAATAAATCAGAAAACTAGGACGCTGCTAAACGATCAGAAACCGTTCTGCAATTTATCAGTCAATCTCAACAGTAATAATATTCCCGATGATGTCTAGGCAGGCGAGACAGCTAGCATTCCGACTTGGTTACATTCTCTCAACGCGTGGCGGTGGATAGGCACAGACAGCAAAGCAGGCTGTTTAAATGTTATATCATCTGATTAAGCCATTCCATATTTTCATAATTTACACTTTAAAATGACTTTACAGCTGCTTCGATCACCATGTTTCAATGATGATTTGGCCTATGTTTATCAACATTGTCACATGTATTCTATCCCCAAGTCGCTCAGGATAACAGAATATACGAAATGCGTAAATGATACCATAGGATACGTAAAATGTAAACAGTAATGTGTATTTTTGTAGGGTGACAGCCAACGTCTCCTTTGGCCACTCCCCTGGCCACGCCCACAAACTAAGCCCCTTTTAAATCAAGAAAAAACCCGGAGTTACTACTAATTTTAGAAGAACTGTATCAACTCTTAGTGTATTCCCTGGTGGTGGTACGTGTGGAATTGACTGATCAAAATGTTCACTTACGACCCAAGTGTAAACGGAAGTTAATAGAAATGTTTTACAACGTTTAGAAAAACATTGTTGACTTCACCATGATAATACACTAATAGACCACGAGACAAGGAGCAAGTCGTGAGCAAATCTGTAAATCTCCACAATGCATGTAGCGCGTGCTTTTCAATTGGTTTAGTTCACAAGCCACGCCATTGTAGGCTGCGTTTGTTAAATCAATAACTAAATGTCAACATCTAACAAGCATATTAGTGTCATCGCATTTCGAAGGTTGAGGTATTTTGCCTTACATAACTGCAATACCGCAGCTAACTTGATTAGAAAAGTCGTGTCTAAAGTATTGGTGCTGGTTCTTTCCAAGGTAATACCGAACTCGACTTACCTTGGGGCGACGAGATGCCGCTTTATTTACCCTGTCTACCACTGCTTGTAACGCTTTTCCAACCTCCGACATACCGACGTTCCACATGCCCTCAACACACTGTGCAACCAATGGCACGGACCGTGTGCGTAAGCAAAACCAACGTGACTAAGCTGTCAAAATAAAAGTCCTTGGTGCTTCACGTCCCCAAAAGAGGGCGGCCGACCTCTTTTGATTGCTTTTAATAAATGAACCCGTGTTCATTCAACCTAGTGTAAATTGCGTGTCCAAGACAAGACAGAAAAAAGGGCAATGCCGCAAAAAAATTGTAAGGCGTGTTTTTGTAACAAAATGTCCACCTAAACATAACTCTCGATGACATTCGTTAGCTATGCATTTTTTACAGCTTGGTGAATGCTTCGATTTGAACACATTAAAGATGTGGGTGGCAACAATATTTGTTCAAAATTGGTGTTTTGAAGTGTGGTTAGCTAAAATTTATAAAACAAATTATATAATGAAAATATTGTTTTGCAACCCCCCCCCCCCCAACATTTTTTTGTCATGATGACTCTTTCAGACCAATGGACCATCTGCTACGTAAAATAAGGTGTAATGGTTATACACTCATATCAGACATAACATGGTGTAGCTACTGTTGAAACAATCAAGTGTTTACAGTACAATACACTCACAGCAGAATCTCAAGTTCAGCCCAAACAGAACATTTTAGATTACATTTTTACTATACTAAATTATGTTGTGCATCATGTAATGTTTCTGAGGAAAAGCACCCTGTTTGGCTGTATTTTAAAGGGAGCCTATAATATGATTCATGCACACCACATCAACTGAAATCAAAAAGAAAAAAGTACACTAAAATAAAGAAAACAAATACCCAAGTTTATTCACAAGATTTCACAATTCAAAACATTGCTTAATTAAAGAAATTGTGTGTGATGGCTACATACACTCCAGAGGAAAAACAAAGAAATTACCCAAAAAAACATGAACAATGTCAATTACTGCACACGGTTGTATCCAATTTTGCCACCCCACTTCTTCATACTCGCTCAAGGGCCTCTAACATGATGATGCTGTTTCCTCGGATTACCTACACAGTACACAAAAAACATTTTCCAATTTATAATTTGATTAAATATGGAACTACGATGTCATGGTGTTACATCCACAACAACCTGAGAATTTAACCTAGAATTAAACCTGGCAAATTAAAAAGTGAAGCACAAATTTAAACTAACTTCACGTTTTTATTTTGTATACAACAAAATCACCTTAATTTGTAAGGTACATTTACAAAGACCCATGACTTTAGTTGGTGTAATGATGCCGTAAGCCTATAAGAATATGATGTGAGTAATACATTTATTACCAATACATTTCTTTAGCACTGATGTAAACATATGTATCCACCTATGTTAGCATGCAGCTATTTCATTATAATGGCACCTGGCGCACCTATGCCATTGAACAGAGAAAGAATGGCACCCAGAAATATACGAGACATAAAAGACACAAAATGCCTCCACCATCTGCGCCGCTGTAATTGGCTGTAGGTACTAACCACCATTCCTATCGTGTTCTGTACTCCTCCTGGAGCCATCTCCAAGCAGTCGTCCATCACCAAGTTCATGAAGGGGTCAAACCCTCGCAAGACTCCTTGGACCTGCCTGCCACCGTTCAGCTTCACTGAGGATGGAAATGCAAAACGATAAACCTATTTTCTCAAAGCCATCTTATTAAAGCCAAGTTCTATGTCAGAAACATAGGATATGCCCACTGTGAATTCTCCTGTGCATTTTGCTTAAATATCCTTTTTGGGAAAACAGGCCCTCAACAAAATTCAACAACAGTTCATGAGGCAATACGCGAATGCCAAAATAGGAGACATTTTCCTTTCCGTTCTACATGCATGCAAAAAGACACATTCCATTCAAATTAGAACCATGGTTATATATATTTTTTTATAACATTTTTACTTACAAGAAAGCTTCTTGTCCATGAACCTGAAAACAAAACAAAAAAACATTTAGCATTCGTTTCAAATAGACGTACAGGCTCACGGAGCGTGAGTAAAGCAAGCATCGTTACCTCAGTGCGTTACCAAAGTATATTCAAAAAAGATAATGGTAAAACACGTTATTGTGCGACCGGCAGGCGTTATCGTATCGTAAAATAACTTGTCCATACATCGGTTTGTATACCTATAATTACCCCACAATTATTTACAATACATTAATTCCAAACCACCGATGACTTTATTTAACTAATGACCCGTTTAATTCCCGTAGTTATCCATTATACTATCCAAGACAGTAACGTTAGCGAGCTAGCTAGTTAGCTACCGGTAGCTTTGTTAGCAACTTTATTTCTAATGAAGTTAAAAGACATATAATCGACTACACTTTCTAGAAGAAAAAAATATTTACTAGAAATGTCTCACTTTTTCAACTCTGGTGGATGTGCTTTACTCATGTTTCTTGTTTGTGTTGTGGGCCTTTAGTTCGTGAGCCTTGCGTTGATCAAAAAGCGGAAAGCGTGCGCATATTTTGCTACGAGCCAATGAAGAACCTTACCGGAAAACGTCATGTAAACTTCCTGTAAACCTCATCAAACACAAGTGCGCACATCGCCACCTACTGTCTGAAAGTTGATCCAATGTGAATTTTAACAAAGATTCTGTTTATTTAAGGGTTCCTTTGCAGGTCTGTAGCTGTACTAGTGTAAAACATGTTTTTAACCAGAAATTAAAACATCTAATTTCAATGTAAATCTTGAATAAGATGTTGCAATAGCTGGTCTACTGTGAAGAGTATCTTTACAGGTTAAAAAATAAACACCAGAAATGATCCAACCTACCAGAATAGACCTGAGAACAGGCACACCTAAACCAAAATGGATCAACTGTAAGGTTTCATCTGTCAATTTCCTCTTCTGGTTAATGAACATATCTTTATGTTGGCTTTTTATAAGTGTGTACAGTAACCGTATTAGTGTATAATACAACATATGATGAGATATTATCTGGCCTACTAGCTGTAATCTGACTTTCAATCTGTACTTGAGACCAGTCGGAAATTACAACATGGCACAAGACAGTAATGGGGGTCACTACAGACCCGTGAAGGTTTCAAGTCTATTGAACTTAACAGTACTGTATCTGGTAACATATGTAAACACCAAACATTCTTTTTAGAGAACACTTTTTATTGTTCTAAAGATAGGTTGTTGTTACTGACTCAAAGGATATAAAGGCACTTTTCAAAGTACAAACCCCTTAAAAATATATAGTTAAATGAAATGACATTTTAGGGTCAGAAAGTTTTAAACCAATCACTAATAAACAACAGTAGGAAAATTGTCATCATTGCGTGTTTTGTATCATAATACCCAAGACAAATCTTCCAGAGAAGATGATTATATCACATTATCAAGACAGGCTTTACTGGCTCCAGGAATATCTCAGACAAACACAGACAGGTGGAGAGGTAATCATGAAATTAAATCTGAAACAGTGTCACACTTAAAAGTACATTGTCATCAAGAGCAAAAAAAACAAAACAATTTCACGTTAAATGAAAATATGGTCTTCACATATTGTGACTCATCAAATCTTAACCAGTGAATCAACCTGTGATCATGGAATGCAATATCCCTATCCAATTAATCGGTTCCATTATGTAAACAAATTATTGAAAGCCTTTTGAAACTACAGGGGGTATACAAAATAACAAAAACACAACATGGAAAAGTTAATTTGAGGTAACTAAATCCCAAGTATTATTGCAGCTGCAGAGATCAGGTATAAAACGGGTCTAAAAGTTAGCAGAGTTTCCAAGAGGCCAAATAGTCAGTGCCGGAACTGCAGGTGCATTGGACACAAAACTGGAAAAATTGCACTGGCAAAAAGAAACAGTGGTCACAAGTTTAAGTTGACTGACAAGGCTAGCAAGACATGTACAGATAATTTCTTATCGCCTAAAAAAATTACCACAAAATTGAATCAGCACCTCTGTGTCCTCGTCTTACCAAACACTACACGTTGGGTGCTTCACACACTGGATCAGAGGCTTTTCGTCTTCATTGACAGGTAGGACTGAATCTCACCTGAAGGCAATGGGTGGCCCCACGCCTTATTAGGTTCTTCATTTTCATATATTATTATGCGTTTCTAATATTTGGCACACCGCCACAGATGATATTTGGACCAGTGCAGTGAAATAATGCAACAAATATATGTTGTAGTAGAAATTGAGTTGTTTACAAAACTAAAAGGAATAATGAGTTTAATGCTCCAGCAAAACTACGTTAGTTTTCACAAATATTTATGCAATTACAACCATATCGGTATGTGGACGCTTTAAGAGTTAAATATAACCACACACATGATTAAATCAAGAAACAAAGTCAAAAATAAAGTAAGATCCACCGTATGCACCGTCAACCCCTTTTGGTTAGTAACAACGTTTAACAAACAGCAACACTAATGTACGCAACTTGAATAGTGTGTTGATTCAGTTACATTCAAACCGCTTTTCTGGTGAGTGGTATCACAGTGTAAATGAACACCAACTCATAGCATCCTCGTGGCTTCTTTGGAACTCTGCACTGTCCGACAGTGCACGAGCAGTTGTCAAGGTAACCGCATCAACCTCACTTTTGGCTATTGGCGTCACCGAGTCCCGGGCGACTCCCCTCCTCGTCGTCGCTGACAACCACGTGGACTTGGCAGTGCTGCAGGAAGGTATCCAGTGTTCCAAAAGCTTTCAGGCAGGGCACACAGTGGTAGGCCTTTCGCACCTTGGCCCCGGGCTTCTTGGACATGCCCATGCATTGACTGCACACGCTACAGTGTCTCACAGGCCCCCGGGGCTGATGCAGCTCCTCATGCACCATCAGGGCGGACTGCAGGGAAAACACCTCGGCGCAGGACGGGCAAGGATACTCTCCGTCCTCCTCCTCTCCGGTGGGAGCCGCCTTCCACCTCCCTCTGCCGGCCCTGGCCACTGGCCCACCCGTCTCCTGCGCAGGGCTGCTTTTAGGCCTTTTGGGCGTCCTCTCCGACGACTTGGGCTCCTTGGCTGCTTTGCCGCCCGGGTGAACGTGGCAGGGGGGTTCCTGACCGTGTTTTTTGGCGTGGGCCCTGAGGGACAAGTGGTGCAGGAAAACTTTACCGCAAACCGAACACGGGTAAGTCTCCCTCTTCCTCCGCATGCCGATCGACTGCCGTGGAGCCCGTTTGGTGGCCCCCTCTCGGCTGTGCGACTCCTGCCTGTGCCGGTACAGCTTGGCCGTGCTGGGGAACACCATATCACAGGTTCGGCAGGACAGAAGCTGGCCCTTCGCCTTTCTGCCTCTCCCGTTGGCCTGGGACGGCCCGCATCCATTGGCGCTCTTCGGCGGGAGGTACCTGGAGGCGGTCCACTCCTTCAGGTGGGAGAAACGCTGGTGGCAGGCGAGGCCCGCCCCCGAGCGAAAGCTCTTGAGGCAAAGCGGGCACTGTATTGGCCTGTCGAGACTTTGTTGGGTCTGCAAGCCATGACGGGTAGGTGAGCACGAGGGGGGAGAGTCCGAGGGGGGAGAGTCAGGGGGAGAGGAGTCCGAGAGGGCGGAGTCGGGTGAAGGAGCGTCGGCCTCCTTGGCGGTCCGCGACGCAGATTCACTGCATTCGGCCTGCTGATGGTGTAGCAGCGCCTGCTTCTGGCTGAAGCCTTTTCCACACGGGGCACAGGCGTAGGACAGGCTAGCGTGGTGGTGATTCTGGTGGTAAAGGGGTTTATCCGGGACACCCTCGGAGTCCGGGGCCATGCCGGCAGGGCACGCGTTGCCTAGCTGAGGATTCCCCAGGCACAGCTGGCAAGGGGCGGCCTCGCGAACGCACTTGTGCAACTGCAGCGAGGACATCAGGGAGAACTCCTGGCCACAGGAGAGGCACCGGTGAGGCCTGCGTAAGGCGTGTTGCCCCTGCCGGTGGTGCAGCAAATCGACCCTGTCGGAAAATTCCTGGCCACACTCGGTGCCCCCACACGGTGGAACGTCTGGCAGTGAGTGGCTCGGGCCGTGACGCTCTTGCTTTTGAGCAACAAGTTTGGCCAGCTTGGTCAGGGTGTCCGATGGGTTCTTATTCCTGGCAAATGATTCCGGGACCCTCGCCGCATTCCAACCACAAGGCACTGGGTCCATCTTCAACCCAGGCACCTAGCCAAAGATGAGGAAACACACGCGTGGTTAATGGATAAAGGAACTATATAAAATTCATAATTCTGAGAGGGGAAAAGCCATAAGTGTTAATTGTGCTGTGTTTATGCAGCACACAGCGGATTGGCTGAATGTACATGTCATACCTTAGCTAGTGGTAATTACGTCCCTAAACTGCGGCTTCACGTAACAAAACACATCGAATCTAAGGTGACTAAACTCGAGTTCAGTTTACTACATTCGGGATATCGAACTGCAGCAGACACTGCAATTTGTTTATCTGTGTAGTAGTTGGGTGAGCTCCCTTTCACTATTTATTGACCACCGGAAAGCATTACCCCCCAGTACATCAAAGCTGCTTGACATATATGACGTGGTAATAAACAAAACAACAGAAGATATTATGCAGGGTACTCCTGGAGCTAGCCAGACAGCTAACGCCACTAGCCAGTTGTGCTAATATAACTAGCTCCAGTAGCTACACAAAACATCATGTTTAAAGTGCCTCCACTCCATAAACTGCATAAGTCTACCTTTTGTATCATACAAATTTGAATACTGGCGACTCATCCGTGTCTTACAAGCTAAAAGAGGTACCTTTTCAAGATAACTACTTGGTTACCCAAACTTTGTTTTTATTTCCCAGTAGCAGCTTATAGCCATGTGTTCCAAAGTGAAGCCAAGTTGTTTGCGTGCGCGTGCGTTCGTGCGTGAACTTCGAGCATTAATATGACTACAAAACTTAGCATTCTGGATCTTCCGTTTTGGAAGGAGGTATTCACGACCACGAACCGAGTCCCTGGAGTCGGAAAATGTTGGAAGCAATTGCAACCCAGCAACGACGATGTCTCCGTCATCCCCTCCGCCGATTATTATCTGAAGTCACTGAATTTAAATTTTAAAGGATATAGTCTATTACGTAACAAATGTATATATTATACCAGCAACATCTATTGCGTGAATCGGCCAAATAGCGAGATTGTTGTGTTCAATGTCAATGTGTTTACATTGATTAGACTACTACCACCTGTAAATCAGTAATTGCTTGCCCTTTTCTCTGTTTTGTTCCAACTTGTAAAGCAGTTTTATTAAAGAAGCAAAAATACTGACGTTGGGAAACCTTTGTTCTGTTCTCACTTTTGATTGGGGAGCTAAGCTGGACGCATCGATTTCTAGCGTTAGAAGACGCACCTCATCGACGCATGGTCGTCCGCTCAGCAAATAATTATTGGGAGCGTTTATGGGCGCCCTCGGCTTATTCAAGTGCTTGCCAATGTTACAAAGGCAATTTTCCGTTTAGCTCTTTCTGGTATGAGGTTATACATGGAGGTTATGAAAAGGGCAATAGGGTTAAGAGTTTGGGCTAGGTTCAGGGATTTCATTTGTCTTCGTATATCCATAGCATAAGTGAGCTCCTGGACAGACAGCCTCATGCCACCCTCATGGAGTCTGTTTCTGTCAGTTCGATCAGAAACATGTACACCAGTAATCTGCTAGAGGTCAATTTGTAGGGCTTTGACAGTGGTCCTCCAGTTCCTCCTCGCACAAAGGAGCAGAAACCAGTCCTGCTAATGAGTTGATGAAATTCTACAGCCCTGTCATGTAACGGCCCTTCTCCTGGTATCTCCTCCATACTCTTGAGTCTCTACTGGGAGACTCAGCAAACCTTTATGCGCTGGCACGTATCGATGTACGAACACCTCGCAAGCCACCTGAATGAGTCGTTGGAGTGTTGCCTCATTGAGGTCAGAAATCACTGCTGGGTGAACCATGCCACCATTCTAGCCAATCTGCATCCCGTTGATAACACGCAGCTGCTCTTCGTCTGAACCCCGTTCTGTATCAAGGAATAGGCCACACCCACTAAACTGTAAGCAGGTCAGAAGGCCGTTAAATTGTTTACGTTACTGGAGAGTTGTAGAAAGGTAACCAAAAAACAATGGGTATTTCGGCTGAGGAGAGTCTATAAAACAACTGATTTGAAGAGGAAATTGTGAATGTTGTGAAGTGCATCAAGGTGTAGGCCAGTGACGAATCTTGGATTAGGCATAGAGATCCTAAAGACCACTAAAGTCATTGTGAACAATAAGTGTGATTAATTCTACTTGCCTTATTAACTCTGATGATCTGGTGTATTTTTGTGTTCCTCAGTTACCACCACTACTTTCCTAACGCACAGCACACAACATGCAAATGACCTTGAGAAAGGGTAACAATCGTTTAATATAAACAAAAAGTCCATATACAGCAGATTACTGTAATATTCCATTTAAGGCTAAAGCCCGTACTGACTACAGAAGCATTGAATTGAAAGAAAAAGCTATTGGCCGAATAATTTGGCATGGAACGTAAGAAAAATAAAGATTACTGAGAGCAAATTTGAATGTTGACAATTCAGGTTAAAGACTTGTATATTCAGTTTTGAAAACTAAAATGTTGTGAAAAGTGTAATTGACCGAAAAGCAATATGACATGGACTGATGAATACAATCACAGAATGAGGGGAATTGAAATCACAAAACAAAACAAAATCACAGAGCAGTTTACTTTAAGGCTTTAAAGGCGAAAAAAAAACATTGTTCTACTAAAAACACTGAAGTGAGATCCAAAAAAGGTAGACATTTCCACCCGAATCTAACCAAAAATGTAAGTAGAACGACACAATGCTAATAAAAAAACTGTATTAGAACACTGGTACAAATGTAATGGCATTTCAATCAGTTTCCTCAGTATGAAGTTACTAATTTCATTATAGTTCCAGCACCACCGAAAATTAACACATTATTGAAAAAAAATACCCATAATTTCCAGATTTGTCAAGAAAAACTGAAAAGAAATTACTTCAGTCGTCATGAGATCACCAAAACCTGACATAACATATTTGCTCTGAACCTCAATGCCAGTACAAGAATGATAAAGTCTAAAGAATGATTGTCAATTCTTTCTTACCATAGCAGAGACACGGGTATGAAGATTGGTGAAATGGTGAAATAGCATCAGAAATATTCACATTCTATGGCCAAAATGTAACCACTGTTCCTGTTTTAACTATTCTACGGTCACATCAAGTTAGCTAACAGATCAGCCAAATATGAATTCAAACAAAAGTGCTTCACAAACAAAAATAGCAAATGATCTTGATTCTTTTTAGACCGTGTAAAATAAAAAGCTCACTACCAGGTTATCCTTACAGACTTGAAGCACTGCAGTGTGGACATCCCAACAGAGCACGTTTCTGTGTAGGATGAGTGTCTTATCGGTGCCTTTAAATATCAACAGCCATATGCAGAGTCCCATTTAGCTCGGTTGGTAGAGCAGTGCCACCCCAGAATCACAATACCAAGGCAACAGGTTTAATTCCCAGAGGGGACCAGCCTGAAAACATTTATTCACTAAAGTTCAGTTGTTAAGAGCGTCCGCTAAGTGACTTACATTCAAACCAAAGAAAACAAATACGTGAATGTAGTACCTGTTTTTTCAGAGGCAAGGCGAAACACAGTCACTTAATGTGTTACGACTCTTTAACACTTCAATTCTTGTACACACAACGTTCACTTCTAGAATATTAAAGTTTTCACACATCTGTTTTTGAGTTACCCCATTGACAGTAGAAAGTGTTGTAACAGAAAATATCTGTAATTTCTCGTGCTCCCTGGAGTACTTCCCTGGAGTATTTCCCTGGAGTACTTCCCTGGAGTACTTCCCTGGAGTATTTCCCTTGAGTATTTCCCTGGAGTACTTCCCTGGAGTATTTCAATAATAGTCATTACACTGTGTTGCAGGACGTTGATCAGGAGTGGACTCTTCGCTTTGTGTACATCTTGAGAAAGAAGAAATAGGCAGAGCGAAAGTCACTGTGCATTGTTAGGGACAGCGCATACATACAACAAATACATTTAATGAAGTGTCACATCCCAGATATACTTTGAGTCTTATCAGTTTCAAATGACAACTTCAATTTGGACTGATTCTGCACATGTCCAACGTGCCACAGTTTAAAATAATCTAAGTAGAAACTGTCTGTTATGTCTCACTATAAAACACATTACAAAACAAATTAGCAAGTCATTAGACAGGCCAACACAATTTAGATCCAGCTCAACTAATAAATGTTCTCTAGTGCAAACGAAAAATAGAAGGTCCCCATTCTCATCCTATTCACATGAAGTTAGCAGGGTTCAGTATCAGTACCACATCAGCACAGAAAAACCCTGAAATAAGGTACCTTTTACTGGCATGGAGTGGCTCTTACAGTCGCAGCGGTGGAGCCTCAAGTACCATGTTTGACAATGTACCATTCATTTACTGTACTGTATATTCAGACTGGCCTTTAAGTGCACAATGTAGCCAAGAGAACCAGTGGGAGGAAATCAGAAGAACATGTGCTTGCTTTGCCACGAAACAGTAGATAAAAAAAAAAAGAAAAACCCTATCAGTGATCACACAAACATTCTTACATCGGGAGTACAAACCAGTGTATTGTAAAACCTCTTAAGACAGTCCGTGCTGATTGATTCCAGTGTAAATTTGAACACAAAAAGCCATAAACCAACAACCAATAGTTTCTACAGTATAGTATTGAGTTTCAATACCAGAAGTACTTTAGGAGTACAGACCTGACTTAATGCCAACACTCTTATAAAACAGGCTTGCAAAAGGGTCCTTCGGTTGCCCCTATAGAAGAAAACTATCTTCTAGACAGAAGAACCATTTATGGTTCAGAGTAAAACACTGCTGGGCTCCTTGTACAAGACTCTGTAAAACAAGTTCTCTCTATATTTTTTAATGGAACCAAAAAGGGATCTTCAACAGGGACAGCTAAAGTACCTTATAAGTTCTAGATTTCTCCAAGTGTAGCGCAGGAATTGTAACAGACTACCATGGAGATGTTAAACCAGTGGCTTCAAAATAATATGCTGCAGTGTCAGTGGAATTAAACTGGCCAAAGTAAGCTTTAACACCTGCAAAAATAAATATTGTACAAATGGGTTTTAGTGTTCCCACTTTGTCTGAATTAACTTTAGCTGTTATACGCCTGTAAGTCTTGTGGAATAAAATAAAAATTCACCATAAAAGCCTGATGATAATACAGTCTGTTCCTCGTTGCATAGAGACCTATCTCTTATTGGGCGCATCGGTGAACGTGTATTTGTTAAAAGTATATCCGAAGGTTATACATCCTGTGCTCCGTTGAGGCCTATCTCTTATAGTGACTGGGAGCATCGGCAAACATGTATTTTAGTCTGTACGCTTCAGCCAGGAGAAGGCCCACTTCCTCGTTCCCCCAGTGGATTGTGGGAAGGTTCTGGAGTAACATTAGAAGGCCCTGGAAAGCAGAAAGAGACATAAGGCTTTGGCAACACTTTGGATCTGGGTGGACGTTCAGGAGGCTTCCCCGGTGGCCCATTCACAGCCACAGTCCGCAAAGTGTTTCAAACACTAACATTCATTTCTGGGGTTGGTTTTGCCCTGCAGGGTCTTCAGGGCGCAGGATTGTACAGTGCCACGTATGTTGTCACACGTGCCACAAAGAAAGTCTGTGCGATGAATGAATTCACCGCCGTAGCACCCGTGCAATACAGTTTTGCGTTTGTGAGACAGACCTGCTTGTTTATGTGAAGTGAATCCATGGTGCATCGCTAATCATGTCTGCTTAGAGCCCATTCATCCAACACTAAATCACAAAATCCAACACATAATTCCAAGCGAACACTCCCCGTTTCCCCATCGAGTTGACCTAGCCAGCTAGAAAATGAAGAGGAATTTTCTAGTGCTTAAATCAACACCCCCAACGAGCCTGTGAGGAAGAAACCGAAGAAGAGCCGATGCCAAATGAAATGAAGGGGCGAAACGAACGGGAACGTTTACAGACACAACCTAGTGGAAAAGGGATTTCCCTTGACCAACGTTCAATGTGAACCTGCATCTCTGGTGCTGTTCCTGGTTCAGGGAGGCTCCAGGGAATATTACAGTAGACAATCCTCACGTAGCGAGCCACAATAACATAAAACACACAGCACAACGACCAGAGTGGTCCGGCACTCTGATGTACTAGCCAGGAGGTCCTCTTCTAAGAGGGTCAAACATGAAACAGTGTCCAGCTGACATGCTAGATCTGTGACACGCACACACACATACATACATTCACACATGTTTTTATTGTTTGTGTACCGTTGTCATGTCCCTGCAATTTGTCTGAAAACATTTCTTGTTAAGGTTTAGATCGTGTGTGCCTTGTATGCAAGATTCATGTGATTTGCCAATCACATATCAGTTCAAGGGATCAACGGCACTACTTGTAGTTGCTTTTAAGAGTTTGTTAACAGACATTTCATACTTTCGTGCTACTGTTGAGTTGCCCGTGATACCAAAAGATGAACCTCTGTAGCACCAGTGCTATGTGCAAACAATGTAGAGACACTAAGGAAAGGGGCAAACTTTTTTGTCTAGTCAAAACATTTGCGTACACTTCAGCAATTCAGAACAGGACATGTTTCAAAGGTACCTGAAAGTCCACCATGGAAAGGATCTCTTTGCGCCATTCGATCAGGAAAGCAGCACAGACGTACAAGTGGAAATGGGAGAACCCTTCCTGCTCCGCCTGCAACAGAAACACCACAATGGAGTAAAACGTATCTATGCAAATAACTATAATTCACATCTACACACTGGTTTAATGGAAATGAGTGTGTGTGTGTGTGTGTGTCGTGTGTGTCCAAACTGTGGTTATTCCAGAAAACCTTTAATTAGATGAACATGCTTCAGTGTCAACTGTATAAAATGGGCTTTATAAGTACATTTGATTGATTGAAAAAGGAATCAATTGGGGTTTTCAGCGTAACTTTTTGGGGTGAATGGTAAGTTTCTGGAAGAATAATGATAAGGGTTAGATTAGTGTTCAAGCAAAAATACACATTCTAATGGGAATGTTGGTTAATGTCCTTTCTTACAGCCATCCGTTACGGTACGGCAGGTGTGTTTTGGTGTATTATTGCATCTAGGTGTCTTCATATTATTGACGTGTGTGTGTGTGTTTGTTGTCACCTGATAGGTGTCCCAAAGGCGAATGGTACATCGTAGCGGCAGTTCCCTCATCAGCAGGTTGTTCATCCAGCGGAAGGCAAACTGCAGGTATTCTACCTCATTCCTCTTGAAGTAGTTGTGTATGTCCTCTGTGAGGACAGGAAACACACAGATGACAACTGAGCCAGATGCCAATAAACTATTCACATGTAAGGTGGAAGGTTGTCATGAGTTCAGCCCAACACAGCAACAACAGGGCTCAGTCAGAGTTCAGTCAGGCGGTCCAACACGGATATTGCTCATGATCATTCAAAACATCAGTTACTGGGTAAAAAGATCACTTCTCACCATCGATTCTGCTGACCAATTCTTCCAAAGCTTTCACTTTGTTCTGAATTCCTGGCTGAGCAAATGTATAGTTGTCCTACAAAGATACAGAAAACAAATTCAACACATCGTTGTGTTTTGCACAAAGCATTTAATGAAAGTTATAAAAAAAGCTATATTCAGAATTAATGTGTAAATGTAGGAACATTCTAGACCCACACCTGTATTCCATCCAGCAGTTTGGTCATGCACCAAAAACTATCTGCCTCAATGTTCCTCTGGGTGTCTAGAGGCAGGGACGCTACATCAAAATTCTCCACGTCCTCCTCTGTGAAGACAAACCCACACCTTGTCTAGTAAATGTTTGCTTATGTTGTTTGTTCTACAGACACTCGAGCCTGATCTAGATGAACACCCAAATCTAAATGAACACATCTGATCTTATAACACCCGTAATACAGATAAACACCCTTGATTTCTAAATATCTAGATAATCACACAAATCTGAATGAATAACCCAAAACAATCTTAACCCTAGATTAACACCGCTGATCTAGATTACCACTCATGATCTAGATGAACACCCCTGATCTAAACTCCCCAGATCTAGATTAACACCTCTGATGTATAAATATCACATATCTAGTTTTAGCGAGATGAGATTATTTCAGGTTTAAGACGCCAATTCCATTTTATATTGACATATACTGTAGCCTTATGACGGATACCCAAGGGATGTCACTGGCCAACCTACCCACGAACTCAGAGAGGAAGACCACGAAGAAAGGGGTGACCAGGTCGTTGATACCCTGGACGTAGCCACTGGCTGGATGACGGATCGCCCATATGAAGAGGATCCTCTCAAACACCTGATTAACGCAAACAAACAGGATTCAAACAAATCCAACAAACAGGATTTTACCTTGAGCTCCAAATAGTTCTACCAAGAACCAGAAAATGTCTAACGGTAAATCAATCTAGTCCTACCTAAGGGGAAGCTCACCTCTTGTACCGTGGGTTGCTGGAACAGCGGAATCAGGGGGTTGGTCCTGGGGATGTCAATGTGGATCTGTGGAAACCAAGCATGAGCACCTCAAATCCCAGCTCACTGGAGGAAGGTGGTGGAGGAAGGTGCTAGAGGAAGGTGGTGGAGGAAGGTGGTGGAGGAAGGTAGTGGAGGAAGGTGGTGGAGGAAGGTGCTACAGGAAGGTGCTGGAGGAAGGTGGTGGAGGAAGGTGGTGGAGGAAGGTGCTAGAGGAAGGTGCTACAGGAAGGTGCTGGAGGTAGGTGCTAGAGGAAGGTGGTGGAGGAAGGTGGGGTTTCGTGATACGCTGGTGACCCAGACAGTACCTGTCGGTACGTGTCTCTGTACGTGTCGTCGGTCCTGGAGTGGTAATACTGTTCAATGAAGCCAAAGTACTCGTCCCTCTTCCTCTTCAGCACCTGCTCCCTGCGCTCCATGTTGGCAGGGAGGTACCCCTGATGAGACAGACGGTAGGAGGAGACAACACTTCGTTGGCATGGAAGCAGATAACAAGGGGTGGTTACCGTGACCCCACGGGTGACGTGTGGACCGGGGCAACGTAGCTACATTCCTCCCCGTGTGTGCGGGTCAAAGGTTACGGGGGTACTTACAGAGAGCAGCCTCCATGTGATTGGTCGTACTTCTCGTGGAATGCCTGACCAGCTGTGTTTCCGGAGCTCCTCTGCGAATCACAGAGCACAAGATAGCGGCCATATACGTGTGACAGAACATACAGTTTAAACACCAGACTGGCCTTTCTACATGTGTTTTGTATGAATGCGACACTAAGGATCAGAATGTCCATTCTGCGTGCTGGGGGGGGGGGGGGGGG